>CALNHX010008344.1:0-61819 GCA_940337035.1 Agriotes lineatus | reverse complement strand
TGTCAAATTCGAGGTTAGCAGGTTAGGATTTGCGTCATTTTGTGTCATAACTGACGGAAAACCTAACCTGATAACGTCGAATTTGACATTGACGTACAGTGTCACCAACATATTATTCGTACGTTGAATTTCCACAGCCCGCTGAGGAACAGGTTTTTTTGGTTCTCTCGATACTTGCAGAGAACTAATTAACCAGGCTAGCGCAGAAATAAAGCCCATTTGGATGCCACTACCGCGCAGAGAATGATAAAAATAGTCTACTGCTCGTAGGTTACTGCGCATATACCGGTAACGTATACAAATTGGTGGCGGCTAGTGCAAACATAGGGGCATGTAATTGCTCTTTTACACTATAACACACCTCGATTTTTTAAAATGTAGAATACTTCTGTGTAGTAACAAAACAAAGTAGTTGATTGCAAAATAAAGTTCAGTAACGAAATTAGTACAATTTAAGTTGAAGAGAAAGTGGCAGTAAAAGTAACACAAATACAGTAATAATGTGACAACTACTTGACAGTACAGTACATCGAGGTGCTTGCTGTGAAAACTCAATTGTCATGCATGTACCCATGTTCGCAATAACCGTCACCAATCTGAATATAGGTTTATAACTAAAATATATAAAAAAAGCCGCGTAGCGCAGTTGGGAAAGCGCTAGGCTTGCATTAGAGAAGTCCTCCGTTCGAATCCCGCGGGGGTCCGATTTTTTCAGCAACCTAGACGATTGGAATCAGGTTCGGTGAGACCATTCACAGTTGGGCACCAAATTAACTGTGCTCTACTCAGAATCACATACCTAAAAGATAGAGTAACAAGGCCAACAACTCACGCAGACACACACCCCACACAATCGTTGCCGTGCAAGCACAAAAGACGCGCTCCAACTCTGTATCCCGAATTAGGGGCAAGTTGAGCATTATACCGCCAGATGCTATCGTACGAAGCACCATCCTCTACACCGCAAGGTAAATGAGGTTACAAATAATACATACATACATGCAACTAAAATATATGGCCGCCCTGGTGGATCACAGGTCATCAGTGGTCTCGGGTTCAAACCCCGTAGTAAAAACTAGTGTACCTAAAAAAGACGTACAGTCCTGGGGTTAATTCACCTGAGGATGGGAGTAGACCAAAAATTCCCGAAAGTATGCGATAAACACCTGAGATATTAGAAAAGTCTAATAAAACATCTTATAATAAACCATTGTGCTAAGTGGTGCGAATCAGTGATCAGAGAGGCGAGGCATGCGTATAACTAAACCGCCTAGTGGAAAATAAATGGTATTTTTTACAACAATAAATCAATACCGGTAATTCTTTCTGTAAACATTTTTCATTGTTTTTTACACATTTCATATGCTGCAAGTATGCATTTATGTGCAACAGTTTTCAAAATACTTAGACGCTGACATTTTTATAGTATTTGTTAAAAACAACTTCGAGATTAATTTGACATCACCTGAATCTAGAAAAAATAAGCTTACCACTAGTTTCAAAATCATTCAGAATTGTTCAAAAATACGCTTGTATACCTGAATTTTTGAGCCCGTGCGTGCACGTCATAACATATTGATGACATCATCTCCTAGTATGTTTATATGATCCTTATACAGTCACTAAAAGTACGTTGTTTGACACAGACTGATGCAAAATATAACCTGCAAATTTCGGATTTCACATAGCTTGGCAGTGCTACCAACAAGGTGAATATGTAATTTTTTATCGTCTAGACCAGTGATTCCAAAGTGGGCGATATCGCCCCCTGGGGGGCGCTGGAACGATCCAGGGGGGCGATAGTAGCCTCGGGTGCATTTGGGGGGCGGTGAATAAAATAAGGGCGGCGGTGAAAGCTTAAAGAAGGAAGAGAAGATAAGAAGATTTAGAAAAACCATATATTGTGTAATATAGTGTAACATTATTTTCCAAATAAACACACAAAATGCAAGTTACAGATTTATTTATTCCACGAAGACTATTTACCATTATTAAATGTTCTTATTCTTGTTCCTACTATTTATTACTTTATTTATTCAGTCTGTTTATTCTCCGTTTCTTTAATTTTACTTTATCACAGCCTTTAATACACCATCCAGAAAGTAAATACTATTATAATAAAGGGCTTTTATTATTCAAATTTGCTTTTACTCAAAATACAGGTTACAAATTCAGAAAAGATTTGTTTATTTTTAAAATACCATTTTCTCTAGCAATAATAATCTATATGTTATATTTTATTATAACATTTCATAATTGATTTTTTCAGATAATAATTTGAGTTTGGCTTTCACTTTAGTTATTCCGATTGTCAGTTAATACCTACAAATTAAAATCTAAGCTCTGATGTTACCATTACCAAACAACTATCCCAACTAAATCAACTTATATGCTGGAACGTTTTTAATAAACTATTCGCAATTTGACAGTAACTGTATCTAATGTATCATTCATTAAACAATTCTCAAATATTTATGTTGTACTTTTAATGTATAAATCCTTTCTTGTACTTTTTAATTGCTAATTAATTTATGCTTTCAAAATAATTTCCTACCTAGAAGTACTTTTATAGATAATTATCAGTCTCAAAAATCTACCACTACAAAATCTTTCTGTTTGTTCGCTTAAAGAATGTAGATTTCTAGGGGACGCTGAGTAATTTTTTTTCTGAAAAGGGGGCGGTAGGCCAAATAAGTTTGGGAACCACTGGTCTAGACGATAAAATTGCATTTTAAAATTCTAAGTAGGACTTTGACCATATGACCATAGCAGTCGGTGTCTAAGGTACCTGGTATTCTGCATGCCTAGACCTTGTCCATTAACAAACAAACAAAATTGCATTTTAACGTGAAGTAAAAGGTAGATAAAATACAACTTTAACAGTTAGAATTTAATGAATATATTAAATTAATATTTTAAAGATGAAAGAAAAAACCACAACAGGAAAACTAAAGTCAACATCATATTAATTTACATAATTACAATTAATGTAAAATTAAGTGACCAAACTACCTCAGAAAATCAGCACTTTGAAAACTTGAATGATGTAGCTTGTGTGAAATGAATTGGCGCACTTCAGGTATACGGATAAGGCACATTTTCCTATAACTGATACTTTGCTTGCTCGCTGTATATGTTATTTATCTGTTGAGGCTACTTATAACAGGTACTCTGCAGGTATTTATGTAATTTTGCGGACCCAACTTAAAATCAATTAAAAATACAATATTGCTCGATTTATTTTAGTAAAAACATTGTATTGAGTACCACATGAAATAACGAATAAATTGACTATAATAGTAAAATAATTTACATATTTTTACAAAGAATAATAATTGGAATTGCGCAGTATTTTAACAACTAAATCAAATAAATCATTTCAGTATCATTTTAAAATAACTAAAACATTAAATTTTATAGACAACACAAATCCAATAAAGCAGATCATAAATGTAACTTAATACAGACACAAGTTTAGAGAGTGGAAAACAATAAACGCAAGTAGTTAAGAAAAACAATGAGTTAAAAATACAACATTAGTATGGTATTAAACAATTACTAGAATAGGACAGATATTTGCAACGTTTCAATCTTTAATATCTAGACACTTCTTCAGGCTAAACATGGATTTACATGTAATTAATGAATTTAATTTAAAAGAAGCTTTTAGATATTAAGAAGCAAAACATTGCTGTTTTTTTATTTCTCCATTAATTATACAATCTGCCATAGATTATTTGGCAATAAGTATTTTATAGGATTTGGTGTAAGCACTGATGATTAAGAGGTAACACGTGGGGCAGAATTCCAGCGAAATCTCCCTTTACATTATTTTAATATGTAATGTATGGTTTATGAAAAGAATATACTATTTGTCAAAAGTAATTTACAGTTACAGTTAAAATCTTGTAGGTAAATCAGATGGCTTAAAACGTTTAAGTCTTTTGGGTTTATTATTATCTTCCATAAGGTGCTGCACAGAATCGTTGAGGTGAACGGTCAGTCTGTCTTTGTATCTCGCACTAAAATTTTTAATTTCACTTTTCACTGTGGGAATTTGTAGATCACTTAAAATCACATTATTACCATGGCGCGTCAACGAGCATTCTTAGTACTTTATTTTGGAACCGATAAAGCATTGCCAAATTGGAAGTAGCTGCAGTACTACACAGGGAGATCCCATAAGTCCATATTGGTTTAAGAACTATTTTGTAAATTAAGAGTTTATTTTCCAATGATAGTTTAGATTTTCTACCGATGAGCCAGTATAACTTTTGGAGTTGAAGGCCGAGTTGCTTACGCTTGGTGAATATGTGGGTTCTCCAGGTTAGTCTCCTATCAATGTGTAGACCCAGATATTTGACTGCCTCTGAGTGTGGTAGTTGGTGTCCATTGAGTGTTATTGGAGGGCAATTTTCTTTTTTCATAGTGAAGGTTACGTGTTGGAACTTAGCTTCGTTCACTCTGATTCGCCATTTGTTGGCCCACCATTGGATTTTGTTGAGATGAGCTTGGAGATACTTTGAGGCGGCTTGTGGATTGATGTGAGAGGCTAGAATGGCCATGTCGACTGCGTAGATCGCTGATGTTGTTAGACGCGATGTGGGTAGGTCAGCAGTGTATATTAAATATAAGATGGGACCCAATGCGCTGCCCTACGGTACGTCAGAGGAGATAGGGTGTAATGTTGTATTTTCGTATTTGTATTTTATCAAAAAGTGCTTGTTTGTTATGTATGAGCTCAGAAGTTCAAACATCTAGTAGGGTAGGTATTGTTTGAGCTTTTAGCATAAGCCTTGATGCCAAACTCGGTCGAAAGCTTGTTTGACATCCAAAAACACTGCAGAGCAGTATCTTTTTCCTTCCAAGTCTCTGTATATCTTGTCCGTTATTCTGTGCACCTGCTCCACGGTACCATGTTGTTTACGGAAACCAAATTGATGGTTAGGGATTAGTTCTTGGTCGTCTAAAATTGGCATTAATCTATTCAGAATCAATTTTTCAAGGACCTTTGACAGAATGGGAGTAGGCTTATGGGCCTGTATGATGTAATTTCCGTTGGTGGTTTACCAGGTTTCATAATCATGATTATTTGCGTTGTTTTCCATTGACTTGGGAAGTGCCGGATTCTGAGGATAGAATTATACAGATGTGTAAGGGCTTGTATAGCTTTAGTTGGTAATTGTTTGATAATTGTCCCAGCGATCAGGTCATATCCTGGAGATTTCTTTATGTTGATCTTTGGCATCTTCATTTGGGAGTTGACAAGGGAAGGGTGTAAACACTTTGGTGAGATATTCAGCAAAGGCATCGGCCTGTATTCCTTGATTTTAATGTTGACTAAGGAGTTTTTTTAGATGTTTGCTGGCCCTATTATACTCTCGTTTGTCGAGGTCCGATCTGGTAAGTTGCCATCGTTGCCTGAGGCGGCGTTTTTCGGCTATATTGTCCTTTATGATGATAGGTGTATCAACTTACTGTTTTGAACCATGGTGTATACAGTATACAGATTTGCAGGTCTGCGAAATAGAACAGACTGTTCGCATGCTTAAATTTAAAGCATTGGCAACTCTCTGTAACACCAAACCATTAGAAAGTTGGTCATTATATTACGAATTATTATATTACAAGGGTAAATTACTTACTTGTCTCACAGCAGTTAGCGGTATAAGTGCACCATCGTTGTCTCTTTCTCGTTCAAAATACCTTATCAAAGCGGCAACAAGCTCTTTTGACCTTCTGGGTAAGGCGGTCGACATTTTAGGTTAAAGATCCCTATACGTTTCCAGCAACTAAACTCTTCCCCAAAGTAAGTAATTTGTAGCAGCGGAAAAACAACAGTATAACTTGTTCGCAATGTTCGTTATGAAAGCAACGGATTTTTAAAATGCAAACTAAACTATATGTCACTGTCAACACCTGTCAAAACCACTATAACAAATAAGTCGTTTTAAAAAGCGACATGCGTACGTGTTAATTCCCTGAGCAGAACTTGAAAACACAAAGTACCCCGACGTATTATAGTTTTTGCTATTGTTCATGGAAATTATGAAATATTAAAACAAAAAATGTACGGCTATAGCAATATATGAAGCTATATTATTAGCAAAAGCAATATTAATCATTATTTTATTGAAAAAAAAGTAGTTTTATATTTTTCAAATGTTGGTACCGACAACCTTACTAAAAGGCGGATTGATGACGTGCACGCACGGGCTCAAAAATGCAGGTATAAATGCGCATGAAATTCCTTACTTTTCAGTAATAAAAAATGTTTTTCTGGTTTTCTGCAGTCGCAAACAGAATGGAGCCTCATATTTAGATCCGAAAGGTCATACCAGAGAGTGCACAATTTTACTTCGACACGAAGTGTACGAAGTATTGAAATTCCCTCATATCGAAAACCACCCTGAGTGAAATATCTCTAAAATTCGAGCCAACCGACTAATGAACCAACTATATCAAATCTCCGTCTCGACGGTACGGATCTCTTGGTGAAGATCCCAGCCCACTAGATCAATCCCCCCCGTATTGGGGGGTGCCTAAACGTGCTGTGCGGGGGATGTATGTTCGTATGTGTACACGATTCCGGTCGCCAGGAACCTTCCTGAAGTCTTGGATCGTTTTCATACGATAGGTTCTCCGAAAATGAAGGCAACATCAACTTTTGAGCTATGGTCGTCGGCAAAAAATTTTTTTTATGGTTTTCTTTTTGATAAATAACTGGTTCATAGCATTTCATTGTATTAGCGAAACGGAGTGATGCTGAGTATCGAAGTATTCTTGGAAAGCACGGAAGGGCGCTTTTCTTGGGTGGGGGGTACCGTATATTTTTAAAACTATATCTTCGAATCAATGGCAGCTTGTGCTAATTATGTTTGGGGAGGGCTCTTAATTTTTAACAATTACTAAGCAAAATATAATGACCTACAGTCCGTCGATGTTTTAATACAAATATAGCAATAATTTGTAATTTTAATAATAATCCAAAAAAAATATGTACAGAACAAAAAGTATTCAAAACTGTACGTAAGAACGTATTTATTTAATAATGGGAGAGATAGAGCATCCATTTGTTCTTGCAAATGTCCACAGAAAAATATCTTGTAAAATTGCGAGTTCGAACTTTATTTTGCAGGTTGAAATTTGAAGTTTTCTTTATTTTGACTGTTTCAGCTAACGGTAGGATTTTACAGTTAATATTGAGTATACCTAGTTATGCTATTATCAGCCATTTTTGTAGAAAATTGCATGAAACAACCGAAATAACCCAAAATAAATAAACAGGCTCCAACTGCAATCCGTATTATCTCTAAACACGGCCCGCAAGAATGTAAGAACGTGCTTGCCCACTGGCATTTTTTTCAATATCAAAGATTGCACATTTGTTATAGAGGCGCGGCGGTTACCTTTACGCTCCGATCGCATTATATGGAGAGATAAAAAAAACTGATTCTCAGCGGGCTATGGAAATTCAAACGTATGAATAATATGTTGGTGACAGTCTATGTTAAACTCGAGGTTAGGTTTTGCGTCAGTCTGTGTCAAAACTGACGCAAAACCTAACCTGCTAACCTCGAATTTGACATAGACTTACAGTGTTATCAACACATTATTCATACGTTTGAATTTTCACAGTTCGCTGAGGATCAGTTTTTTTTGGATCTCTCGCTATTTCGGGCAGTGTTTATAAATAAGTCGCATTGAAACTAATAGCTCGATCTGTAGCATCAGCATTTTCGCCCGTAATTGCCATATAGGTTTGGGCCCTATGTCGAATCGCCCTAAACAGCTACCAGTCGCTCCGTGCAATGATACGAGCACATGTGTTGACCTTATAACTTATGTTATGTTGACATACTTCGTGGTTGTTGTTTTATATGTTCTAAGTGGTATTGAAGATCTACCTCCGAATCTCATTACTTAAACCTTGTTAAATTATAACGGTAGGATAGATGATCAAATCTATTTGCAATTATAGAATAGTTACTTTTTTCTAATGCCGTATAGGCTGTTGACGGCTGGAAGGCTAGAGTCCCTGCGTCCCTAAAAGGGGCAGTTGCTACTGCTTCAAGTGCACACCCTATGATCGAATTAATGGTTCCTGATTCCTAGCGACTTCTTTTTTTTATGTTTCTGATTGCTTTTCTTTTTCGAATATTTTCCTTCTACTATTTATCTGCTCTAGTTCTACCAAAGAACATATAACATGAACAACTTCAGCCCCGAGGTTTACCTGCGTATACTGCGAAATTACTTGTCCAGCAGGATCGCACTTTTAGGCCCTCTGTGAACTAGGTACCATCAACGGGGTGACTTTCAACATTTTTTCCTTCTCTAATGTTTAACTGAGAAGTAAAACACTATAAAAATAATTTAAGTTTTCAGTTGTATGAGTCTTGAAGCAAGTAATCAGTTTTTGACATAATTTTTAAGCTTTGACAATGGTTTCAAAAAAAAATTTGTATTGCTGTTCAAAGTCACCTCATGGGTCGGAGTGACTTTGAACACTATGATAAATTTCCCAATTTCTAGCTTATGCTTAACAATGTGTTCAATTTGACCCGGCCAATCGAAAGAACTGACTTTTTTACATATAGCACTCTTGTAAAACATTCATTTAAGATGACCTGAACACCTGAAGTAAAGGAAAAAATATAAAAACTTGCTAAATGATACAAAATCTTTATTAACCTTTAGAAAATACAGAATAGCTATTTAAGTAACAAGGAATGTAAGGACCTATTAACATTTGAGGTAGGCAAGTACAAGCCAAGACGAAGTCGCGACTTGTTGCCTGCCGAAAATGTTAATAGGCGATACATTCCGAGTTATCTTATTATATTTTCCCTCTGCTAATCGAAATTTTCCTAGATTTTTGAAAAAATCGTTTGGTTTGTCACCTGTCCCCAAGATTAATTTTCGGGAGTCCTGTTACCTATGACTGTCACATGTCACATCAACACTTGCGATTTATAAACAAAACGTCTCAATCTGCATCTTGCTTTGCTAATTTTATTATCGTAGGAACTTAATAATAGTATATTATTTTATACGGAGGAGAAGTATGACTTTTCATGGCGCGCCTTAGTTTTCCAAGCCATGAAAAGTCACTTCTCCTCCAAATAAAATATGCTATTTTTTCTTCAAACGTTTTAAAATGTATATTGTAAAGCTGTTTTTTGTGTTTTTGATACTCAGCTCTGGGTTTAATTTATGCATACAATAAATGTTTTAGTAGCCGTTATTAATAAATGCGAGTAGTTTCGATTGTTATACAAAAAACGTTTTGACAGATATAAATTGTTTAGCGTTGCTGTCAGTTGTGACCGGCCAGTTTTCGAAATGCCATCGAGCTTGTCGGTAGAAATTAAGACTGAGGCAAATGAAGCCGTCTTATCTCTTACACCCACAAAATATGGCGAGAAATATTGTGCCGCGTACGATCATTTTAAAGAGTGGTACAATTCAAAGAATGTAACTAAATTTGAAGAAAATGTGCTTCTAGCATATTTCAACACAATGGCTAAGGAGAAAAAATGAAAATCATCAACCATGTGGGTACGATATTCCATGATCAAATCACAACTAATAATTAAACATGGAATGGATATAAATAAATATTTAAAGTTAAGCGCGTTCTTGAAAAAAGCAAACAAGAGATACTCTGCAAAAAAATCTAGAATTTTTTCGAAGGAGCAGTTTGAAACTTTTTTATTTGAAGCGCAAGATGATTTGTATTTAGGATTAAAGTTAATACTTACGTTTTAGATAATATTTTAATTTTGTGGTTTAAATATGTAATTTCCTTAGAGTGTTTTATTAATTGAAGTAACTGGAGCCTGCAGATGTGATGAAATGGTAAAAATAAAAACTACAGACGTAGAGGACATGGGGAATGTTATTTTGATTAAAATTCCGGGCAGTAAGACTAGAAAAGTTCGATCGTTCACAATAATTGGAGAAAATTACCTCAAAATTTATCAAAAATATGCAGCGTTAAAACCAAAAGACATGCCAGAAATTATATTCTTTTTAAAATGTCAAAGTGGAAAATGCTATAGAAGTGTAATGGGAATATATAGTATTAGCAGTGTTCCTAGAAAGGTTGCAACTTTCTTAAAATTAAGCAATTCAATGGAGTTCACAGGCCATTGTTTAAGACGTACTTCTGCTACACTATTAATTGATGGAGGAGGTAATATTGAGTCGCTAAAGCGGCACGGGGGTTGGAAGTCAAGTAGTGTAGCAGAAGGATATATTGCAATGACCCTATCTAGTATTGTGTACGATTGTAATAATTATGTAATTAAAGATGTGCAAATAAAATAGGTCACCACACAAATATTTAGTTTTACCATTTGCTAAGATCAAACTGACTGATTAACTTATTTTGTTGGGTACGCCAAATTAAGAATTATTCTTATGGTAGTTTGCCCTTTATTTAATCCATTCATTTGATATAATAACTTCGCTAGCTCATTTGAAAATCAGAGACATGAAAATAAAAACTCAATCTCTCGGGTCTGAGGTTCCTAAATTTGTACGTTAAAATCTTAATGATACGCCACTGGAAAAGTAGACGGGTGAACTAAAAATTAGGCGTACTGCGCCGCCGCTATTCTGAAATGTGAAAATCTCGCACAAAAGTTCGAGTTACCTGTCAGCTCGCGTGTAACTGAATTATCAAACAAATAAATGAACATATTTTTACGGTAAGATCTTGAATAATTGCGCCTTCAAGTGGCGTCTTATCGTTCTATTGTTTTTCAGGCAAATCTATCATTGGCCCATTTTAAAAGGACGCTTAAAAACCGCTTTTGTTTACTGGGGCCTCCAACTGACGATTTAGATTGCAAATCCTGGGAAAACACCTCGCCATCCACAGGAACCTTTATGATATTCTTGTTCTCCAGGTCGTAATTAAGGTATGCTGTGATTTTCATGCCAATCGCGCAGATAAAAATTTCATAAGGAACTAACCTCACATCCGTAGGAGTCGCAGCATACTTATGGTGATGTGGGCTGAAATCTTCGCCCCCGGACTGCTCGGATTGCTGTGCTGTGTTGGGGCCTGATGGACGGAGCTGCTCGAACAAGCTTGACACCCTCGGCCTTCCCAAGACGCTGCAAATTGGTTCTGCGAGAGCTGCCTTGTAGCCGATTTCCTGCCGATGTCGCCTCGGACCGAAAATCACTCAAGTGCGTGGAAAATCTTGCCTCCAATTGTGCTGATACACTGCAATACGCTGATCACGATGGTGCTATTTTTATTTTTATAATTTTATGCCTTCTATAAAAATTCTTTAATTAAAGTTAGAGCAAACCGAGGAGCAAACTCAGGCAACTTTCACCAATTTATTTCAAACAATTGCTCCTCTCGTCGTATTTGACAAAACACTGTCTACAAATTTTATCTTCAGGAAGTTCAAACCACGTCTAATTACATATCTTAAAAACTAACTTAACATATTTGATCATTTTATTACAATTTCTTATATACTAAAATTATTGTCTTTTGAATTGTTCATTTCTCATCGTTTTAATCCGCCACTCACTTGATTTTATAACACTTAAATGCCCATTGTTTATCACTACACTGAATCGTTTTTTAATACACCAATATTGTCTCATTTTCTGTTATTTGAATTTCATCTAATTTCTTGCCACTGCAATCTCTTCAAATTTCAAAGTCTTGTATTTGCATGTAAAAATGGCTTGCCTAGCTTTTCTATGTTCTTTTGCCTTATCTTTCTGGTCATTCTTATTCTCACCTTTATTTTAAAATGTTCATTTCCTATCTATTCCCTAATGACTTTACTTTTTACGCTTCCTTTTTTAAGCTGTGTCTAACTTGAACTTTCTGTGCCAGTTCCTAATTAATTTAGATTCGGCTTCTACTTTGTGCAAATCTATTATATTATGCTTAAAATTATATTGTTAAACCCAATACACGGAACTTGAGTCTCCATATTTCTATGCCTATTCAAATACAATCAATGTCATTGGCCATTTATACCAGTGTTATTATGATTTGGCAATTTATGTGAATTTTCTCAGATGTCTGCATTATTACAACTCTGTGCTTTAGTGATTTAATTTGTTATTTGCTTGTACTGCAATCAGAGCTGATTTGAGGGCTAAAGACCATTGCAATATAGAGGAGTCACTGCGAAATAAAAATGGGAATGCAAGTTAAATATTGAATGAAATTATAACATCTAGTGTCAGCGAGACAAATTTTATTGATAATCTCTGAAACTTCTTTGTGGCGTGAATTCATAATTCATATTCTTATTTGAGTATTTCGCCACTCTGAAAATTAAAAATATTAAATAACGAAAATATTAATAACGAACAGATTGTCCCTCGAAACGTTCGTTATTTAATATTTTTAATTTGCAGAGTGGCGAAATACCAAAATAAGAATATGAATTATAAATTTTATTGAACCATCAACATCTTATTTGGTTGAAAATTTAACTTCGTCTGCACAGACTTCTGCAGTACAGCATGGTTTTAATTTTCAAAATGCAACATTGACAAATTGCACGTTTAATATTAGTTTGACAAATAAAAATTACGTTTAAATTATATGTTTCATTGTTGTTGTGTGTTTATATTTTAACGTTTCCATAGCAACACTTTTCCCTCCATGGCGGGAAAAGGAAAAGTAAAACTGCCGCCGGCGGAAAAGTTGCATTTCTCCGCAGTTAGCGCAGTCAAATTATGACCTAATTATTTGACGTTTGAAGAAAAAAGTATTAAGTTCCGTTGTCAAGAAAAAGCTGCAAACAAATATAATCACCGACTTACACGTTTTGTTACTAAGGCTGTATTACTGACTTACATGATCAGCAGCGGGAAAATATTATTATTGAACATTAATATCATGAAAAGAAACATCAAATTTTAATTTTTCCCTTCTGTCAAATTTTGGAGATGGCAACAGAATATATCAGTTTTTTCAACCTCCCAAATGTCATCGACATCGGGCCAAATAAATTTAAATATGCGATTATCAGCTTTTGACTTAAATTTTATCAAAAATTTTACATTCATTTCTTTATCTAAAACTCTGCCAACATAATATTTTACAGTTTTTTTTTAAATTTTAAACTTAACTAGAATATATTTGTCAACCATGTCTTCACTGTTCATTTCGAATTGTTCTATTTCCTCAGTCTTCTGCTCATCTTCTTCAATGGTCTTTTTAGAAAAATTTTCAAAGCTATCCCTGCTAGACTCTTCATATGGTACTATCTCTTCTACTTCTTCTTCGACTGAAGAGCTGGGAGTTGGAGATTTTTCGGTTCTCTGAAGTTTGACAGTTCTGTTCAAAGTCACCCCAGTAGTGCCAACATTACACTATTTAATTTTTTTCTTAATCTCATTTGGCCCAATCTTACTAATATTGTAGTATGTTATACTTAGATCATATAGTACATTTTTTATTATTTTCAAGGTCAACTTTCTAAGGAATAAGTTGCATTCCTGCAGGGTCCCTAGTTTTAATAATGTTGGTACATAGATTTTTAGTTCTTTTCTTCCACTAAAAAAATTATTGTCATTTTGACAGATATGCCATAATTTAATATCGCTTGCTTCATTTTTGCATTTAACATATTTCTTGGTTTTCTTTTTTTAACCGATTTTTTTTATGATGATGATTCCATGTTAAAAAAAGAAATTTGTCAAGAGTTCAAATTAAAAAACTTTGACATTCAAAATTGACACATAACCATAATTTTGAAAAAGATCTACCAACACGAGGTATAATCATTTCCTAGCGTTTTAATCACATGTCTACCAACATTGTAACACTTTGACAGTTATTATAGAAAAAAAACGTACTTTTTGTGTGTACATACATAAAGTTTGGCGAAAATCTCTTCAACACATTTTCCAATACTAATAGATTTTTAGAGGTTCAAAAAAAAAGAATTTTCTGATTTAAAATTTTTACAGATTTTTTGTGTTTAAGTTGGTATCCCACAAATGTATTTTACTCTAGAATAAAGTATATTGGGTTGCATAAAGAACGGCGCAAAGTTTACCACTTTATCTTGAAAAATAAAGGAATGGCGAAAAATTAAAAAAAAAGTATAGTTAGGGTTCAAAGTCACCTCGCCGTTCAAACTCACCCCGTTTAACGGTACCCAGTGAAATCCTCCACGTTATATGTTCTTTGGTTCTGCTATAATAAGTGCCAGAGGTATTTTATAAGCCTACCCTTCAGACAAAAGATCTCTACCTTTCAATCTCCAGTGTAAGATGTGTTGCCTACCTTTTCGCTCGTAAGTTAGATGCGACTTAGTAGGTATAGTCAAAATTATACCCATTCGGAGTCACGTGACTTTTGTCTGTCACTGTTCATCTTTAGTAAAATAGATGAAATGGAAGAAATTCGAAAAATTGGCATGTCGATTCATAAAATTAATTTTAAAATTTGACGTTTCTAATCTGTCAGATTATATTTTTCGTGTAAGTAATTGAGATAAGGGTAATAAAACCTAAAATTGTTGAGCCGAAAAGAAATTAAAAGAAACCATCGGACATGCGGTTTAACGAGCAGTCACAACAATTAATTCGAATATTATGCTTTTTTTATGAAGAGTACAATATTAATAATAGTAAATCAACAGTTTCACCCTCCAACGCTATTCGCTGTGCTTCTCTTGCGTTAAATATTTCGGAGAGCACAATTTACCGAAAATATGACCAAGAAAGTGAAGAATGCAAAAACGGAAGTCGACGAAGCAGTCAAGACACTGTATACAAAATGCATGTAGCTAAAGAATTTGTAACCATAAAAAATCTAAAAAATGCTTGGTTGAAGAATCTGGAGATTTTTCACATTCAGTTTCTTCCCTAAATAGATTGTGCAAGGAAATAGGCTTCAAATGGCAATGTTCTATAACAGAATATGCATGCACAGAAATTGACTTAAAATTTGCTATACGCAGCAGGTTTTTAATGTAGCAGCTGATATATCTTTATTATACTATTTATATTTTACGACATGTTATGTTTTCTTTAACCTGTAAAGTCAGTTTGGTTTTATATAAGAGAATAAACCCGTAGCAACCTTGTTTTAGAAATTGGCAGATGTCAGGATAACCTACAAAACGGAATGTCATTTATTACCCTAAAATTGCATTTTTAAGAATCGACATACGTAAAGTTACTAGATTATCACGTGACTCCGAATGGGTATAAATTTGACTATAATATGTTGTTTATTTATCTCTTCTCATCTCCTTACGGCAAATGCAATTTGTCAACCTTAAAGTCTCTTAACCTTTAAAATTTTTGAAAATTGTTATATTTACAGTGTTGCTATTCTTATATTTTATTAGGTAATCGATAACAACTATAACTTTCTTTCTACGGGAAGTCCAACTTATTGGCCAACTGACCAGAACGAAATTCCTGACCTGGACCTTTTTATTACCAAAGGCCTTGGAACTAATTACACGAATATTATATCTAATTATGACATAATGTCCGATCATTCTTCAATAATAACGACCTACTGCCACACTCAGCAATAGAAAAACCAACTGGGACTTATTTCAACACCATATTGAAGAGCATTTAAATATAAATATAAGTCTAAAAGCTTCAGATACAATTGAACAAGCTACAAACCAATTTCCAACTACTATACAATCAGCAGGATGGAGTGCCACCCCACAACCTACGAATATGAACCCTTAAATACTAACGTAACGTCTGAAAGACGGAAATGTTCAAAGTGCATGTAATATTTCCCCCTCCAGTTAAGATTTATGGTTGATCCTGCATCTACCTTCAAACTGTCTAAAAATAACTCAGTTTTTAAAATTTCGCTGCGGTTGGATGTTTTGTGCGGAAGTTATTTGTATTTAAAAATAAATACCGTCTCAGAGACGTGACGTTAGTTTGCACGCTACTATTTTTGCATGATGGATCAAAAACCAACTTGTTCAAATATGCGTAGATCAACAGACAGTTGCTTGAGCAGCAAGTGTTCCAGTAGTATAATAAATTCGACAGTGAGGACAGTAACAGAGAACATAATATTAATGAAAATTCTGCTATACTTACTGACCGTAATGTGTTCATCTTGTACTAATTCTGTATAGTTTTAGGGTGGTGTGAATTTTTATACGTATTTTTTCTCTCACTTGTTTTTAGTTAAGTTATGTTAGAATACCATTGTCTGTTGAAATATGTTTGCTGACAATAAAAAAAATTATTAAAAATTGCCTTTTTCTGTAATTAAGTTAACACCTACAAATTTAATCACGGTTTTCGATTTGACTCTGTAAATGCTAGTATTTTTATGAATTTATATTTTTTATGTGATTAAAATACACTTGATACATCATTGCATAGTACTTTATGTTTAAAAAAAAATTAGTAATAAATTCGTAAATAACTATATGCCCGTCTCTTAGACGTTATGTTAGTACTAATGCACCACAACTGACACGTTAGTACTTGAAGGTTAAAACAAATAGCCCCAATATCCCATACGAGATAATGGAATTAGTTAAAGAGCACACAATTAAACAACAAACTTAAGACATAAATTAAAACAAACGAAACATTCCAAGAGTACCTGAAAACATTATCTACTCACGACCAATCAATATAAAAAGTCACAAAGGGCACTAAACGCCCGAAAACACGTATATTACTACTATAGGACCAAGGAGGAAAGTGGATAAGGCTGATACATTCAAACACCATCTGAGGGAAGTCTTCACACCAAACTCTAATGAACCAAACCGAGAAATAGAAGATGAGCTACAAACCCCTTTACAGATGCCACTGCCAATACAAAAGTTCACTATTACAGAAATAGAAAATGAAATGAAAATGCTACACAATAAATCTCCTGGTTAAGAGCAAATAACACCAATTATTCTAAAGCAACTACCTAAACAAGGCATTAAATTCCTGAGAATTCTCTTTAACAGAATTCTAAGGTTAACATACTGGCCACTACAACTCAAATTCGCACAGATAATCCAAATCCCCAAACCTGGGACACCTCCCAATAACATCCAATCGTACCGACCTATCAGCCTCCTCTCAGTCATATCAAAGCTGTTGGAAAAATTACGCGCTGCAAGATGAATGGTTACCCAACCATCAATTTGGTTTTCGACATAATCATTCAACAATCCAACAATGTCGCCGTATAACAAATTCCATACAAACTGCACTTCAAAATATTCTGTACTGCTATACAAAATAAAGAAAAGTAATTGATGAAAATATGCTGATACGTTTTCGAAAACATGAAACGCTGGATTAATTTATGCAGGCCAACATTTTCAACATCTGCTGTAATAACTAATAAAGGACTGTGTCCTTCTATGGTTAATATCCTTAGTTATAATCATGTATTAGTATTTTATTGATTTATCACTACATTATCACATTTTAAATAATGCAAATCTTTTTGAAAGGTGTTGCTTTGAATGACGTTTTATTGGAGGTTAAGTGGTATACAGACGGACACAGATAATAGCTGCGTTCGGAAAGGTACCTCTGACAGCTCGTTCCTCAAAATCATTCGCAGAAAAAGATCGATAATAGCCATCGGCGCGAGTGGAAGTGAGATGAATGGACGATTTCGAGGAAACAGAGCTGTCAGAGGTACCTTTCCGAACGCAGTAAATTTATAATCCATAGCCACCCACGACGTCAAGACTTTTTGAACACCCGTTAGTATTTTAATTTGTGCTTCTGAGTTAACTGTGAATTGACACAACCTTATTGTAACGTTTACAATTAAAACCGAGCACCTTCTCTCATTAATAAAACATTCTGCAAGTAGACATTTGTTTAAATTGTTTTATTAAAGAAGACCATATACAAATGTAGATGTTTATGTACCAACACAACTGTAACTATAAATAATACGAGCTTCAACAAGTGACAAAATGGCAATACAGTTCATGGAGAAAGACCCGTGGTTACAACTACTACTCACTCGCAAATGGATGTTTACAGTTGCTGCTTTCCGTTCAACATCTGCACAAAAACCTTAGGCACTCAGATATTGAAGAAAAAGCAGCAAATGGTTCAGTCTGATACAATTCCGACATTGTTTAAGTCCTCAAACCTATTACACAACACGACGCACTTCGAAAAACCTCTTCAAATAATACACTTGTCCTAGAGTCATCGCAACAAGGATTAACGCCTCGAAGAAGGACCACATTACAACACGAGAGTTCGTGCTGTCGTTTATACTTCTGTGGATACGGTCTCGTACTTGCATGTACTCTTGTTCATGTTTCACACCAGTCAATGCACCTGCAAAAACAGTTTTCTACCACCGCAATAATAATAGTCTTCAAAATACTCACCGCTTAGCTCCCGAATCATATCTTCCAATTTTGACGTGTTCTCTCCATCTTTCGACTCTTCGTGCTTCTGGGCCTCGCCGATTTGCATGTTGAACATTACCACTTTAGGAGTCATAGTAGACATTTTATTGGAGAAGCAGTAAGTGTACACGCCAGGCGTGTGGGCGGCAAAGGTGTATTTCCCAGATGTCTCTCGCTCTCCGGTGTAGATAACTTTGCCATCGGGTCCCACGATGCGGACGTCGATGTCCAGGAAGCCGCCCTCGGCTATTTCGAACGTAAGACCTGCACAGAGCCAGAGAGTCGGTTACAAATACGGCAGTAGGCAAAAATAAATATTTACTCATTTTTGTGCCAGCTTCCACTTTATCGAAAAAACATTCCTCGGCGTGCGCGTCCACCGTTATAAAATAAGCATAACTCGGTGCTAATATGTAGGCGAAAAATAATACTGTGCACAGGATCTGTGCTTTTACACTTTCCATTTTCCTAAATTGAAATATTGCCTAAATATTGCGGCCACGTAACCTCTTCGACACTGCACATTCGTGTCGTTCAGGGTACAGCGAAATTGTGTTGCATCGAAAATGTGAAACGTCAAAATTGCAGCAGTATTACGTCGAAAATTGTTTTAAGCAGTGGTCGTCAATTCGCAGCACATACAGTAGCGGCAAGGCGGTCTATATTGTTCCAGGCCATGACACTGGCTCTGCTGCCAGATTGTGTGCTAGGCCATTCCACGACACACTAAGTTTTGTTTGTTTGAAATATATTTGACATTAAAAACTATTTTGACAAGACAGGTCATATAAGTTCCAAAACTGCCTTTGAAGTTTTACGTACCAAGCTGCAAATCAACTTAAGCTTCATCAGTTGCTCCATATGTTAGCGTGTTCAAGTTTCCATCTAATGAAACGGTGGCACAAAAATAGAACGACATTTTGCATTTAGAGAACTGGCAGATTCGAAAGGCTTGTGTTGTGTGTGAAAAGTACTATAAAGGAGCAGATATAAAAGGTAATAAGATGAAGAGACTTGTTCTGACTGTAATATCACTAGCTTCCAGGAAAGTTAATTTGAAGAAATTACTGTTTTAGATGCAGTTAAAATTAGTAACGATTTACTTGCAATGGAGAATTAGGTACCTACCCTTTAGAAATTGTTTTTAAATCGAATATTACGGTGAAGTGACGTACTGCGATGTAAATAGCAGTGATTTTATAGATTTTTTATCAACTGGAATGCATCACAATGACAGGGATAGTGCACTGACAGATTGTTTATTTAGTGACCAAAACTAGTAATTTTTTGTTAAAGGTTGGTGAAGCCATGTTGCCAGATTGTGGTAGGCCATTCCAAAGGTCACTTTATAGGCTCAGTGTCATGGCCTGGAACAATATAGATCGCCTTGGTAGCGGCCATAAAAACCGGGATGGTTTTTTTGACCTAATTTTCAAAATGCGAAAAGAAGTGCTGAAACTGACAATTCTAATTAATAAATGTCATCAAAAGTCATTGTTTAGATCTGAATAATGACTTTTGATGACATTTATTAATTAGAATTGTCAGAATCAGCACTTCTTTTCGCATTTTGAAAATTAAGTCAAAAAAACTGTCCCGGTTTTTATGGCTGCGACTGTAAATATTTGAGCTGTTTGCTAAAATAACTGATGAATTAGACGCCGAAGCAACTCTTCGAGGAAGGAAACTACAACTCCATTAGGACTGACACCTTAGCTCATATTCCTGCTTCACAATTTGATCTTATACAAAATAATTTCACTTTCAATTATTTGATTTATTTATTAGTTTATTTTATGTAGCTTCTTTTTTCTCTTGAAGCTCATTAATTTTTTATGACATAAACTGAAATGTACTCTGTGATCCAAAAATTTTATTGTGTTTATTAATTCAGCAATCTGAGAAATGTATTATAATAATGATAATACTAAATAGTAACTAATATCCAAAACATAATCAAGCTGAGCAGAACTAGTTTGTATCGTGCGTTCCAAAAAAAAACTCATTTAGGGTAAGCCTTGGAATGAAAGATAAACAATCTAGTCATGTCTTAACTTAAGTCTGTAGGTGAATGTCAGATTGCATTTTGTTTATGAAAATATCTGTCACTGTGACAGGCAAAAGTTTACACTGCATTAAGTTTACTTGCATCAAGCAAAAAAGAAAATAAGATAGCATTTACACAACAATGAGTGTAATAATCATAACGGTCAATAAAAATTGTTTTTGTTAAGTGCATATATTGCGATGGTTTTAAGCCCTGAATCCTACCTCTGTGAGCACTGCAAAATAATGAATAATTCATAAAAACTCAGAATGGGAGATGGTATTTAATTGCAATAACTAAAATAAATCAGACTTGAAGTAGTAATCATATTTGCAAAGCAGCAATGCCAGTAATAAGTAAATTCATTTCATAACATAAGGAAAAAGGCAGAGCTCAAAACTGTAGAGAATGGGTTCACACAATATTTAATTAATTTAAAATAATAAAGGGGATGGTGAAATGTTGAAGCCAGTCCAATTAAGAATGAATCGATTATGAAAATAATTATTACATGCTTGTCGAGTGTATTTGCAAGTCATAAGTCATTAATAAAAATTCTCTGTGAGCGTATTATAATATGGTAATAAAGCAGAATACTAAGAGAAAAGTGCAACGGGCACAATTTATAACAGATCTAAGGCAATTATAGTTATTAAGGTACCAAGGGGCATTATGAGTAAAATAAGAGCCCAAGATTGTTAGTGTACTAACCGAGGGCCTTTGGCCCGAGGTGTGTACAACAATCGCGGGCTCTTAGCTCATAATGCCTGTGGTGCCTTCAAGGTTTTATGTCCTACCAATTTTCTTACCTAATTCATATTCATATTCAATTCATATAATTACTATGATATGGTATTTAAGATTGATCTAGTTAGCTGATCTAAGTTAGATTTGTGACATTAGATGAGCTGTCATTAATTTTCATTGTGACAGTGGTGCATAATTTTTGAAATAAAAGTTGTATCCATGGAAACAAATACTGTTAATTTTTCATAATAACCCTAGTGTTCTTATGACGAAAATAATTGCCCTGGAGCGTTATTTTGTATCTAAGATTCCTTAAAATAGAGTCATTAATTTCAATGAATGTACTGGTAGGACATAAATAATAGAAAAATGGATTATCGATATTCAAGATTAGTTGGAATCCAAACAGTGCATTGACTTAAAAGTGAAAAATGAAATGGACATTTATTTGAACACTAAAGTATTAAAAAAGGAAGTGCGCAAAATGAATAATTAATCAGTGCGACTGATATGCGAAAGGACTGTTAAAAGAGTGCAGTGCGAGAAATATCGAAAGACATTAACTGTAAAATTATGAGACAATATTGTAAAAATGTTATTATAGTGAAAGTTGTTGGATTTAAGCATTTTTTATTGTAAAAAGTATCTAATTTGACTAAGCTCGAATATCTGTTTAAGAAATTGATGTGCATTTGTTTATAACGAACTTAAAGATTATTAACAGTTGAATAAATTATTTGCTGACAGCTTGGTGTTTGCATCTCCAATTAATTTAAGTTTTTTACTATAAAATATAAGAATACATTAAAAATAATAGCACCATAGTGACGAGTCAAATTCAGTTCATCCGAAGAAATGAAGGCAGAATTTTCCCTGATTTTTGTGAAACTTTCATCTTCGACCTCCGAGCGACCATCGCAGAGAGATCCAGCTTCGTACTAGCAACTACAGGCATTGTGAGGAAATTCTAGGTACGAGACGACATCACCGGCAACCCCATCCAGCTCCGGCAGTCACGGCACTTCATTCCAGGCGGCCCCACAGAAGATTTGGCCCAGTTCGACTCTTTCGAGCATCAAGGCGCTGCCTGCGTCAAGTTATAAGGTTAGTTTACCAAGCCAATTTAAATGCTGCGGACGTGAAACTTACCGGACACATAAAAAAAGCTGCTCCGAAGCTAATTCCAGGCATTTCAAACCTTCAGTTAGCCTAGATCTGATATTGGAAAATGTAGAAGTGAGGTTAGGATTCAGCCTTGATTTGAGAAACAACGAAGTTGCAGTTTTCGCATAAAACAAACGACGATCTACTGACGCTTCAATTAAGCGGGAGAATATAAAATTACCTGTTAGATCTGCTCATTGAGTTGTTGTAATCAATATCAAAAATCACAGAAAGACCAGCAATTGATAAATTCTCATAACATAAAATTGTGACAGATTAGCTCGAGTAGAGCAATTTTAGTTTGCATTTGACCTACGCTCCAGTGGCGTACAGATAAATTTAAAAAAACTAACTGTGAACCCATAACCTGAGTAAGAGCTCATGTTCTGCCGTGAGTTTTAGCCAACAAAATTTAAATTGCAGGCAGATTAAATCACGATCATTTATTTAAATTTGAGTTATTATACTGCTCATTTTTAATTATCCCTGAGAGACTTAGGTAATTCATTAGCGTTTTGACGAACCCAAACTAAAAATATTTGTTGTGGTAGCTCTAGTTTTATTTATTTAAAATTTAGCTAGTAGTAGTTAAAAGAGGGCTAGGGCCACTACAATATGTATTACTTACTATATTGCTAGCAGGGCCTGGGAACGGCCGAAAACATTACTGCGCCGACATAGTCTCACTCTGAATATAACACGTCTCGTGCGCATGCGTGAGAATTCGAACTCAGCCTTTAGAAGCGAATTTTAAACTTGACCACTTCCCCACCGCGCGGAAGGCGCCGACTCGCTGCGCACAGCTCACCATAAACATTGAAGAGTTGGTTGTCTGTCTCACTTCCTTCGTGACCCCCCAACTCATAGACGCTAACAATATAGTAAGTAATATAATTATATATGGTTAAGTGTTTTGTATAGTTTTAGGAAAATAATTCAAGGTTAAGATGTAATTTAGTTCTCTCTGACTTGGTAGTTCATTTGCATCAATAGGTATATCTCAAGTTCGGCAAACTTCAAATTTGACCATGGCATGCTACAAATGAATTTTTTGTGAAACACACGATATGTAGTAAAGTACAATCAGCAGTTCCAGTTGATGTTATGCGTTTGGCAGTACCGAAATGTTTTGTTCGTGACACTGTAAGTTTATGTCAAATTCGAGGTTAGCAGGTTAGGTTTAGCGTCAATCTGTGTCAAAACTGACTCAAAATCTAATCTGCAACCTCGAATTTGACATAGATTTACAATACCACCAACAATACACTTCAGTACTGCCAAACTTAAAACGAATCGCCGTTGCTATGCAGAAAAGTCTTGCTAATGCAATAAAGTACCACATTTCTAAACAATTTTGAATGTAGAGACGCAGTACATTACCAAATGAAATAAACATTCTTTAAATGCTTATTAGTGGGGCGGATAGGTATCTGAATCGTGCACTTTTGGGTAAAAGCTCCAAATTTGGTATGCAAATCATAAGAGGACGTTTTCTCAGGTAGAGCCCAAAAATCCGCCATTTTGTTTTAAATGGCAGCTGAAAAATTCCGGCCTAAAATAGATACTGCAGGTAAAAAACGTTTCAGATACAAGTTGTAGCTCGTCTTTTTTTAACCAATTTGATGTTTTTACACATGTATTTCAATATTAGCAGTCACACATACTTTATATATAACTCGTACATAATATGACTCGTCTTCTTCATTGACCTCGCTCGGCCATAAAATAGACTCGCCATATAAAATCCTACAATTTGTACTTGTTGTAAATGGTGCTCATTAGAATTTGTGGTCTAGTCGGCTTTGGAAGTAATGAAGTCATGTCGTGTATTAAATCATATGGCTATATGGTCTATGTCAAATTCGAGGTTAGCAGGTTAGGTTTTGTGTCAGCCTGTGTCAAAACTGACATAAAACATAACCTGCTAACCTCGAATTTGACATAGACTTACAGTGTCACCAGTGTCAGTTATCAGCCATATGATTTAATGCACGACATGACTTCATCAGTTCCAAAGCCGACTAGACCACAAATTCTAATGAACACCCGTTATAAATAGCGCCCTTTTATTTTATAAGACCTTCTAGCAAAATCAACAAACGAAATGACATAAGTAATATGAAAACCACGAAGTAAGAGGTAAGGAGACCGATCCCCATGCCAGGCAGCTCACCAAAATCTGCGTTGATATTTGCGGCTCTTTAGTAGTACCGTAGTCTGCCACTCACAGTGCAAATGTTCCGCGCCGGGTTAGTTGGCGGCAGGGTGGGAGTTTGTTTACGTTTTGATTTGCTGCAGCGGTCGTATGCCAGCGCTGCAAGTGGTAGATACTGTACTGTTAAAGAGCCGTAAATATCATCGCAGATTCTGTAGCATGGCGATCGGTCTTTTTCCCTCTTACTCCATGATGAAAACTTGCATATTCTGCTGTTTTGTTTTCAGTGGTGAGTAGATAATTACTGATAATTTTTTTTCGTAGAGATTTCAACCAATCAGAAGGCTGACGCGGTCGGACGATTTAACCTGTCAAACTGACACTCTTTTATTATTGTGCAACAAGTTATCGACATATAACCCGATAATATCGAAGTACTTAAGTATAGTATTACTTCTGATAATACATTATGAATTTAACAGTGAAAATAGTTGTGTCAAAACTTTTGTTACGTACATTCCCATAAATGAACTCTATCCAACAGAAAGCACGAAATTTCTTGAAAATAGGTTTTCAATTTCTTAATTATCTCTGTTATTAGCTTTATCAAAAAAATTTTAGAAATATTCAATATGTAAATTAATAGGGGCGACGACTTGTATTTGAAAATGTTCTATAAATCATCTATTTCAGATGTTATAGATCACGAACCAAGGTTTGGCCGCCATTTTAAAACACGATGATATATTTTTGGGCTCCACCTCAAAAAGCATTCTCTTACTTACATAAAATACCCAAATTTACTGCTTTTATCCGAAAGTGCACGATTCGAGGAGTTATACGCTTCACAAGGCTATCAAAAATAAAATTGATGGCAGGAGGCCATGAAAAATATGACCACTGCCTACACTGCACTTTATAATGTTACATTTGAACTACAATAAATTTGCTGTATTATTAGTTTATGTGATTTTAACGCAGTCCAATAAACAACATAAATATGCAAAACTATGTAATTTAAACCAAATTTAGAATTAAATTGATAGGTACCTGCTAATATTAAAGTTCCAAGTGGATAAGTTAAACAAGATGTCGAAAGTAAATTTTAAACAAAAAAATCTGGTGTGATACACTCACACAACTTCCTTTTACAGTGATCTTATAATTAGTCAAAAATTTCATTTTTAATTTTTAACCATTTGTTAAAAATTTTCAAAAATTACAAATTCTACAAAAACGGTACAAAATCGAGTGTTAGTTGAAGAGACAAATTTTCTCTAGAATTTTAAGGTGAATTCAAAAATGCAATAATATACCGGGTGTTTTATTTAAAATAGGAGTTAATAAAAAAAAACAAAAGAAACCCACTTTAGAAGTATTCAACTGGAAAATCACCTATCTCAGATCAATACACATTAAAAATGTAAGAAAAATGTAAAATTTAAAAAAAATCGTTGGAGCCGTTTTTGAAAAAATCGAAAAAAACTGAAAAATCACAAGAGTAAACACCTACTTCCGGTTATGCGATTTTCTTCAAAGCTTGCTGTCTCATCTACATAGTACACAAAACTTATATATGAAGTTTCAATGCCATACCTCTTTTCGTTTTTGAGATATTCTGTTCACAGACACACACACAGACAGACAGACAGACACACAGACAGACAGACCAATGAAAAAAAATATGTTTTTTGGGATCAGGGGACTCTAAAACGTGAAGATCTGTTGAAAACTCAATTTCGAATTTTTGGGGTGAATCCAATACTTCCTTTATAGTAGTAAAAGGAAGTAAAAATTGACAATTTATTGTAGGTCAACAAAAAGTATGCCATAGACTAGGCAAGTTTTATTGTTTTCAACGGCTCCCTCGATCAAGTTTATTTTTGATCTTTCTGTTTAATATTTCTCAAATTATAGGCTGAAGACTAGTACTGAGTCCATCTATTTATATGTAATGTTCGTTTCGATTAACGATTAATATTTCGATGTAACCAAGATGCGACATATTGAATTCCTCAGTAAGAAATATTTTGTTTTGGCAGCTGTCACCTCCGAGTTTTTTTAATTTATATGATTTAAATAATGAGTGTGGTAAGCGAGCAGCGTAAAAATTTACCAGATAAAATATTAGAAACGATAGTAAATAAAGAAGTGATAACACCAGAAGATGTATTACGAATACCAAAGATTACAGACACTTACTTGTGCGAGCCTGACGCAAACATTTTCGAAATAGATTTTACGAGGTTCAAGATCCGTGACCTCGAAAGTGGGGCTGTGCTCTTTGAAATTGCCAAACCCGTTTCCGAGAACTTAGAAGACAATCCAGACAAGAGCGCTGAGGCCGAGGAAGCCGTAGATCCCAATGCCGGGCGCTTCGTGCGCTACCAGTTCACCCCGCAGTTCCTAAAGCTTAAAATGGTCGGAGCTACGTAGGTAAGCCCTTAGTAGTGCTTCCACAGTCTCATGCTTCTTTTAAGGGTCGAGTTCACCGTTGGTAGCAAGCCAGTGAATAGATTTCGAATGATCGAAAGGCATTTCTTTAGAGACAAACTGTTAAAGACATTCGACTTTGAGTTTGGATTCTGCATCCCGTACTCGAAAAACACCTGCGAGCATATTTATGAGTTTCCAAACCTCCCGCCGGACTTAGGTAAATATCAAGGCTGACGAGAGGTCGATTGCTACCACACCCTTTTTTCTAGTGAACGAAATGATAGCCTCTCCGTTCGAAACCCGCTCGGACAGCTTCTACTTTGTGGAGGATTGCCTGATTATGCACAATAAAGCCGATTATGCCTACAACGGGGGTGTCTCTACATAGTTTTTCAATTTGACAAATTGCGCAGGGTTGCAACAATAATAATACGATCTGATAAATTAGTGATATTTTGAAAAATTTGAAGGCTTCTATTATTGATTGCGAGCTTTATTTCAACGCACACACTTTAGAATTTGGGCAAGGCGAAATTTTCACGCTGTACGCTTTGTGTTTTATAGGACTTGTGATTTAGCTGCAATAACTATGCATATTCCATGTTTTTGTCTAAACATGATTACCTCAAATTGTTTGTAGATCAAGCTAGAGCTTTACACTTTAATATTGTATTTTTAAAGCGTTAAAAATTAAATGTAAACTTGCGCACTGTAGTCACCATGTTAGGCACGTTAGATGAACACCGTCGCAGCTTCACTAATTTCCAGCAGATTTATCTGCACAGATGATAATTGTGCAGGCTTTATGTGTTTTATTTCAAACTGAACCATTTTGCCGAATGCTATTAAATTATCTGTGTTACATTTCGGAAGACTAGAAACAAATTAGTTCCTTTTATATTTATATATTTATTTGTGTATTTGATGTTTTGTTGTATCTTTTATATTTGTAACTTTTATACGTTTTTGTACCTGTATTCTATACTTTGTGTATATTAAGAGTATAAGTAAATATATCGCAAACGCATTGGCAAAATCTTTTAATAAATTTGGAAACATGTTTGTCAACATTAACTGAGTTTTTTCTAAATAAACTATATCTTTCCTCCATGTAGTTCACGTAGGCCGAGCAGACGCCCTCTTTCCCGGAAATGTACTCTTTTAATGAGTGTCTGTGTGGGGAATTTGGTCCTAGTAAAGCACTTCATTCTATTATATGCTTAATAGCTCGACAGACACTTAAATTTCTCTATAGTCTGTCTTTTGTTCCATATCCTCTGTATTGCTGTGGTTGTTATGGGCAAGGTAGCCTCGAAAAGCAGACACGACAAACAACTTTTAAGTTTTTTAAATAGACGCTTTTGCATCAATTACTTTGGTTGTTTTTTATTCTGATTTTGTAAACATTTGTTTAGCAATAAACAGCAAAATTGGATTTTTTCACATCTTGCAGCACGATCAATATTTTAATTACATATTTGGCACACTCTTTTGTATGGTGCTTGGCTGGGAGATAAAGTAATTTGGTATTTTTTATCACTCTGATAGTTTTTTATTAAAACTTTCATGCTCAAATGTATATTCCTCATAATAAATACTGTAACGGCCTGACGATCAGGCAGGTGCAGACTTATGAGTCATCGTTGCCGAGACGGTCTTGGAGCCAGCTGCGGGCAGATGAGTCATGCTCCAGGCGACTCGATCCAGAACGACCTGCAACGGGTGACTCACGCGCTCGAGGTCAACACATGCGAATGCCGGAATGTACGAGCGAAATCTGGAATGTTCTAGACGGAAATTATTCGCATATATAAATAGGAGCCGCAGGAATAAGAAATCAGTTCGAATTCGGCAGCGAAGCGCGTAGAGCTCCCATATAAATGAACCGTGTGTATATAACCCCAGTGAAATAAATAACAGATAAATAACCATATAAATCGGTAGTGTTTAAGTCGTAAATAGCCAAATAAATAACTGATGTTTAATCCAGCGCATATAAAGAAATAAATGTATCGTTGTTAGAAACAGTGCCTGTAGTTCGTTAGTTTAAGTAATTTGTGTTCTGCCTTGTTAATTTGTGTGTTTGTAAATAAAAATAATTAATAGTGGTAAATAAATGTTTAATACAAGAAGCGTCGTATAATTTTTAAATAGCCCGAACGTAAACACGTAACAGTGGCGTCGGGTTATACCAGGGTCTATAAAAAAATAATTGAACAAACATTCAATAAATAAATTGTTAACAAGTGCCGATAAAACGACGGTCAGATAAATCAATTTAAGTGTATAGTGTGGATGCCTTTAACGAGATCCAAGATGGAAGCTCAATTAAGCCAACTTTTTCAACTGATGCCAGTTAGTCAGGATATGGCAGAAAAAGCGCAAGAAGAGCTGAAAGCCGGCCAAAAGCAGGCAGAAAAAGCACAAGAAGTACTTAAGGAAGAGCTGAAAGCCGGGCAGGAAGTACTTAAGGAAGAGCTGAAAGCCGCGCAAGAAAAAGTAGTTCAAAAACTTGAGGAAGAATTGAAATCCACTCAAGAAGAAATGAAAGCGAGCCATGACGAGTTGGCAGAGGAGATCAGAGATATTCAGGAAGAAATGGAGAGAAAGATGGCCGGAGTTCAGGGTAACATGCTGAAACTGCAGGAACGATTTACCAAGTCACGAAGTGGCCAAGGCCAACCGACTCCCTCTGAATCTACTGGCTTCTCTTCTCCTCCTGCAGAAAATCAGCCTACCTTATAGCGAGTTGCTGCCCCTCATGTTGCTCTGTCCCAAGATACTGCCCCAGTGAGACCCGCAACATCTGGCTTGCACATGAAACTGCCCTCTTACGATGGGAAAACGCTATAGTCAACATACCTGAAGCAATTTGAAGCAAGTGACAAAGCGTCCGCATTGATCCTGACATTGCGAGGGGATGCCCTGAATGTTCTGCAAATGATTCCAGAAAATCAGCAGAGGGACTTCCAGCAATTGGTGAATTGTCTGGAACGGCGTTATGGCAATGGTCATCTTCAGCATGTGTATTGTGCCCAGTTGAAGAACAGAATTCAGAAGTCGGGGGAGACTCTGCAAGAACTGGAGGCCGATGTTGCTCGATTGGTTCGGCTCGCGTATCCATCAGCGCCGGAGGGCTTCCTAGAACAGCTAGCCGTCCAAACATTCATAGATGGAATTAAAGACGCCGATACTCAGCAAGCGGTACGTCTGGGGCGCCATAGGACACTGGGAGAGGCCTTAGCCCATGCGTTGGAATTTGAAACGGCAAGGACTGCCTCCAGAGGACACGGTCGTGTCCGCGGTGTCGCCACGACGGAGATGGCACTTGAATCTATGGAGGACATGTTGTGACGACTTATAAGGCAGGAGACGAGGGAGAAGGGGCCCCGTTGCTGGAGCTGCGGAGAGATGGGTCATCTTAGGGCTCGCTGTCCGAAGAAAGGAGCCCGAGTGTCTGACGAGCCGTCGGAAAAGAAGGACAAGAAGGGGCGAGAGTCGACTCGTGATTGCCATGCCCCGGAGATTCTCATACATGTGTCGTCCGTACAACACCAGCCTGATAGCCTTTTCATTGATGGGAGAATAAATGGAAGAGTTCGGTCTCTGCTGTTGGATACTGGACAGACGAAGTCCATCGCCAGGTCTGACGTAATACGGGACGAGGGTCAGCTGCTGCCCACCAGGACACGCCTTCGCACTGCCACGGGAGGTGCAGTGACCACACATGGGGAAATGGATTTGACATTGAAGATTGGGAATCAAACCCTCAAGCATCGGGTCCTGATTGCTGACATTGCGGACGAGTTCATCCTGGGAATGGATGTCATGAATAAGTGTGGGTTCACTTTAGACCTGGGACGCGGCGTGTTGCACGTGGGTGGGGAGGAGCTTTCCCTACACCCAAGAGAAGAGATCGCAGTACGAGTGGTATTGGCGGAAGATGTTACTCTGCCGGGACGAACAGAGAGGGTCGTAGATGCATACCGGGATGGCGATCTCTGGGGCAACGTAGTGCGCATGATTGAACCCGATTATTACAAGGCGCTCACTCATAGTATCCTGGTTGGGAAGACGTTGATAAAGACTGGGCTTAAGGTCCCAGTAAGGATGATGAACGTCAACAGGAAACCGGCAACCGTCAGGAGAAGCACAATGCTGGGAAGGTCTCCGCCGTTGTGAGAAAAATTACTAGTGACAGCGGCAGCAAGGCGAAGGGCTGCCCCAAGGCATTAATTAACACCGTGATGTCTACTTGCAAGGGCATGAGCCAACAAGAACGGAAGAAGATCGAAAATCTGGTGGCCCGGTACCAGGACGTCTTCGAGTGCGGAGATCATCCCAGCGGCCGTACCGACGTAGTTAAGCATAAAATCAATACGGGGGATGCTCAACCGATACGCCAACATCCAAGAAGGTTGCCCCTCATCAAACGGGAAGACGCTGAGAAAATTGTCCAAGATATGCGAAACGAAGGGATTATCGAACCGGCCAGCAGCCCGTGGGCCTCACCTGTGGTTCTTGTTAAGAAGATGGATGGCTCAACGAGGTTCTGTGTTGACTACCGACAGCTGAATCATGTGACCAAGAAAGACAGCGTGGTTCTCAACGCTAGACTTGAAGAGCGGATATAGGCAAGTCGGTATGAAACCTGCGGACAGGGAGAAAACTGCATTTACTATCGGAACTGGGCTCTGGCAGTTCTTCGTCATGCCGTTCGGTTTGTGCAATGCCCCGTCACGTTTGAGAGGCTGATGGACATCGTCCTAAAGGGTCTATCTTGGCAGACCTGCCTGATATACTTGGACGACATCATAGTGGTGGGTAAATACTTCAACAAGCATCTGAAAAACCTGGAGGAAGTGTTCGGTAGACTGCGATGTGCCAATCTGCGATTAAATCCAAAGAAGTGCCACATCTTCCAGAAGGAGGTACAGTACCTGGGGTACGTCGTATCCCGCCAGGGAGTAGCAGTAGACCCGAGTAAGGTGAAGGCAGTGCAGGATTGGCCAATCCCGAAGGATAAGCATGAGCTGCGAAGCTTCCTGGGCCTCTGTACTTACTACCGACGGTTTGTGCAGGGCTTTGCAAACATTGCAAAACCGTTGACCCGTCTAACGGAAGAGGGACGACAGTTCGAATGGAGTGCTGAGTGCGCGGAGGTCTTCGAGACGCTCAAGACTGCCTTAACCAGTTCACCTGTACTTTGCTATCCACGTCAGGAAGGCCAGTTTATCCTCGACACTGACGCTAGCAATGTCGGAATCGGTGGTGTTCTGTCCCAGGTCCAAGATGGGCAAGAGAAAGTCTTGGCATATTTCAGCAAGGTCCTGTCCAAACCAGAGCGTAACTATTGCGTAACCAGGAGGGAGCTTCTGGCAGTAGTCAAGTCCGTGGAGCATTTTTATAAATAGCTGTATGGCAGAAGATTCTTGCCGAGGACCGACCATGCTGCTCTAAGATGGCTGCTAGAGTTCAAGAACCCTGAAGGACAGGTGGCTAGGTGGATCGAGCGCCTACAAGAGTACGACTTTGAAATAAATCATTGACCTGGCACAGCCCACCGCAACGCCGATGCGTTATCCAGGAGGTCCTTCCCTGCGGACTGCAGCCACTGTTCAAGACTGGAGAGTCGTGCGGTACCCATTAATCGTACCACTGTAGTCGACGACTAGTGGGAGCTAGACGAGTTGCAGAACAGCCAGGAGAACGACCCCGACTTAGGCACGGTTATAGCCTGGAAGCGAGATGGCCGTCGACCTACCAAGCAGGAGGTCTCCGCCACCAATACAACGATGAAGACCTATTGGGCGCAATGGGACTCCTTGCAGCTGGACAACAACGTCCTGACCAGAATCTTGGAAGACGAGGACGGTAGGGCAACGAAATCACAATTGATGGTTCCAAGGAGTAGAGTGGTCGAGGTTTTGCGCCACCTGCATGATGGCTCCTCTGGGGGACACTTCGGATTGAAGAAGACGTTACAGAAGGTCCGAAACCGGTTCTACTGGGCGAGCTGCAAAGATGATGTCCGAGAGTGCTGCCGGAGGTGCGAAGCCTGCGCTACAGGAAACGGACCGGTTGGTAGACGTAGAGCTCCGATGCGGCAGTACAACGTCGGTAGTCCGTTCGAGAGGATAGCCATCGACATCGCTGGACCATTCCCCGAAACCGAATCGGGAAATAAATACATCCTGGTGTGCATGGACTACTTCACCAAGTGGCCCGAAGCGTACGCCCTTCCGAATCAAGAGGCCGGTACTGTCGCTGATGTTCTGGTGAAGGAGTGCTTCAGACGTTTTGGAGTCCCCCTGGAGTTACATTCTGACCAGGGCCGGAATTTCGAGTCTGGACTGTTCCAGAACGTTTGCAAGCTACTGGGGATACACAAGACCCGGACTGTGCGCTCCATCCTCAACCGGACGGCATGGTGGAAAGGATGAACCGAACCATGGGGAAGCATCTGTCCAAGGTGGTTTCCGAACATCAGCCTGACTGGGACCAGTACATTCACCTGTTCCTAATGGCCTACCGATCGGCAGTACAAGAGACAATCAATCACACCCCAGCCACGGTACTCTTTGGGCGCGAGCTGCGATTGCCATGTGACCTCAAATTTGGAAGAAAGCCTGGTGAAGAAACGGCCGGCGAGGACTACGTGGGAAACCTGAAGAAGATGATGGAAGAGATCCACGACGCCGTACGCCGAAACATTCAGGGTGCCAGCGACCGAATGAAGGACTGATATGATGCCCGCGCTGAGGCCGGTGGTTTCCAGCCTGGCGATTTGGTATGGCTTCATAACCCCCAGAGGCGTCGTGGCCTCTTCCCCAAGCTCCAAAGAAACTGGGAAGGCCCCTACACTGTAGTTGCTCTACTGAATGACGTGATATACCGAATCCAGAGACCTCCTCGAGGAATGTCCAGGGTGGTGCACTTCAATCGGTTGGCCCCATATGCCGGAACCAATGAGGAAGTGGAGGCTGTCACGGAGCAACCCCTGAGACGACTAGGGACCGGAGGAACCTCCGTCCAGGGGTTTATGGCCGCTTGGGGGCACGAAAACTGCGCGATTTGGAGTCGCTACAGAGGTGCAGCGTGACCTGTTCGACACCCTGCGGCAGTATTCCCTGGCACACTGCGTCGCCCAGGACCTCCGGATGTCTAGGGGGATCGCCGCTGCCTTCCGGGAGAAGTTTGGCCGGTTAGGCCAGCTGCGAGAGCAGGCACCTCAGGTTGGCAGAACTTTGCAGCTGAAGGAAGGCAACAGCTCCATTTATTACCTGGTGACGAAAAGGTTGTCGTACGAAAAACCTAGTTACCAGGAGCTCTGGTCTGCTCTTTTGGACCTTAAGGAGCAGATGGTGAAGAACGGCGAAACCCGGCTAGCGGTGCCGAAATTAGGATGCGGCCTGGATTCGTTGAACTGGTGGGTCGTACGCAGCATGCTGGAAGTAGTCTTCGACCGGACCGGCATCCAGATCGAGGTCTGCTGTTGCAGCCCGTCGCGAAGCATCGAGCCCACGGTGGACGGCTACTTCTTCAACCAGTCCGTGTGCAAGAAGGGCACCGCCTGTAAATAACGCCATCAAACCCCCACAAGAGCGAGTGGCAGGCACCCGACGCAACTCGTTCTGGGACAGAACGACCTAAAGTGGGGGCAGTGTAACAGCCTGGCGATCAGGCAGCTGCAGACTTATGAGTCATCGCCGCCGAGACAGTCTTGGAGCCAGCTTCGGGCAGATGAGTCTTGTTCCAGACGCCTCGATCCAGAACGACCTTTGAGCCAGGTGCAACGGGTAACTCACGCTTTCGAGAAACGCGCTAGAGGTCAACACATGCAAATGCCGGAATGTACGAGCGAAATCTGGAATGTTCTAGACGGAAATTATTCGGATATATAAATACGCGCCGCAGGAATAAGAAATCAGTTCGAATTCGGCAACGAAACGCGTAGAGCTCCCATATAAATAAACCGTGTGTATATAACCCTAGTGAAATAAATAACAGATAAATAACCATATAAATCGTTAGTGTTTAAGTCGTAAATAGCCAAATAAATAATTGATGTTTAATCCAGCGCATATAAATAAATAAATGTATCGTTGTTAGAAATAGTGCCTGTAGTTCGTTAGTTTAAGTAATTTGTGTTCTGCCTTGTTAATTCGTGTGTTTGTAAATAAAAATAATTAATAGTTGTAAATAAATGTTTAATACAAGAAGCGTCGTATAATTTATAAATAGCCCGAACGTAAAAACGTAACAATACTATTCAGTTCGCCTGTCATCTGTCAAAAGTGGACCAATGCAAACTTGAGATTTTGCATTACATAGCCAACCAAAATAAATTGTAGTGACTATTGTACGAAAAATGACCGTTACTAAGGTACGTTTGCTCGACACATCGCCTACGTTGATCCGAACAGGTTGAAACTTGCACACATTTTAGATGCACATAGGTGGCTGTTGTCATTACCTTGGGTTAAGTACAACATGCTCAGTGACAGCCACAAAATGTCAGTTCCGATCGAAACATACTCCAAGTTCAGACGAAGGCCTGGCTTGAGAAAAGCAATTGAGAAGTTATTGTCCATCCCCCCACAGTCCAGACCTGGCTGCTGATTTTCATTTGTTTGGGCTATTGAAAACTCATTTGTCGGGTAAAAGGTTTGAAGACGACGACGAACTTCAAGATGAAGTACGTAAGGCAGTTTTTTAGAAATTTGGAGCGCACCTTGTACGAAGAGGGTATACAGAAGCTTGTGCCTCGCTGGGCTAATTGCCTTAACATTAGCGGTGATTATGTTGAAAAGTAGCTAACAGTTCGTGTTTTTACTTAGTGTATGTTTGATTTTTATAAATAAAGTAGTCTGTCTGTAATTCACACATGCACCTTAGTAATCGGAAATCCCTCGTACTAGTACCTAAGTGACTATTTTGAACAAATTAAAATATTTATTGAAGATGTTTACACGAATTGTATTTTAACATGTATAACTAGGCGTTGTCTTTTTAATTTGGAAAATGGATTTGGTTCACTGAATAGTCCTTTGAATACTATTCGTAGTCAAAATTAGGTAGACTATTTTTGGGATGGTATCACTCATGTTCATTGCGTGTGCTATAGGACTTGTTCCGCAGCTGGTCCTGTTTGTACCCACACGCAATGGACCTTCGTGATACCTACTACCCCAAAAATAATCGACATTCAAAATTTCACAATCTGATTTATTTACAACTAGCAACCAGTGAGACAAATGTCTCATTTAATAAAATAAAAAAGACCGTTTTTCAAATAGAACGCGTATTAAATAAAAACAATATTTTTTAAATCACGTGATTGAAATTCGGTTCCTGACCTAACATGACCATTCCAAACATATAACTTTAATAACTTTTTCCTCTATCTCTTACGGTTTGGCTGCTGAAACAGCGTCCCGGACGGACGGAAATCACGTGATTTCTCGAAAACCGGAAGTGTCACGTGACTGAAATTCGGTTCCTGACCTGACATGACCGTTCCAAACATATAACTTTCATAACTTTTTTCTCTATCTCTTACGGTTTGGCTGCTGAAACAGCGTCCCGGACGGACGAAAATCACGTGATTTCTCAAAAACCGGAAGTGTCACGTGACTGAAATTCGGTTCCTGACCTGACATGACCATTCCAAACATATAACTTTAATAACTTTTTTCTCTATCTCTTACGGTTTGGCTGCTGAAACAGCGTCCCGGACGGACCAGCGTCCCGGACGGACGGAAATCACGTGATTTCTCGAAAACCGGAAGTGTCACGTGACTGAAATTCGGTTCCTGACCTGACATGACCATTCCAAACATATAACTTTCATAACTTTTTTTTCTATCTCTTACGGTTTGGCTGCTGAAACAGCGTCCCGGACGGACGGAAATCACGTGATTTCTCGAAAACCGGAAGTGTCACGTGACTGAAATTCGGTTCCTGACCTGACATGACCATTCCAAACATATAACTTTAATAACTTTTTTCTCTATCTCTTACGGTTTGGCTGCTGAAACAGCGTCCCGGACGGACGGAAATCACGTGATTTCTCAAAAACCGGAAGTGTCACGTGACTGAAATTCGGTTCCTAACCTGACATGACCATTCCAAACATATAACTTTCATAACTTTTTTTTCTATCTCTTACGGTTTGGCTGCTGAAACAGCGTCCCGGACGGACGGAAATCACGTGATTTCTCAAAAACCGGAAGTGTCACGTGACTGAAATTCGGTTCCTGACCTGACATGACCATTCCAAACATATAACTTTCATAACTTTTTTCTCTATCTCTTACGGTTTGGCTGCTGAAACAGCGTCCCGGACGGACGGAAATCACGTGATTTCTCAAAAACCGGAAGTGTCACGTGACTGAAATTCGGTTCCTAACCTGACATGACCATTCCAAACATATAACTTTCATAACTTTTTTCTCTATCTCTTACGGTTTGGCTGCTGAAACAGCGTCCCGGACGGACGGAAATCACGTGATTTCTCAAAAACCGGAAGTGTCACGTGACTGAAATTCGGTTCCTAACCTGACATGACCATTCCAAACATATAACTTTCATAACTTTTTTCTCTATCTCTTACGGTTTGGCTGCTGAAACAGCGTCCCGGACGGACGGAAATCACGTGATTTCTCAAAAACCGGAAGTGTCACGTGACTGAAATTCGGTTCCTGACCTGACATGACCATTCCAAACATATAACTTTCATAACTTTTTTCTCTATCTCTTACGGTTTGGCTGCTGAAACAGCGTCCCGGACGGACGGAAATCACGTGATTTCTCAAAAACCGGAAGTGTCACGTGACTGAAATTCGGTTCCTAACCTGACATGACCATTCCAAACATATAACTTTCATAACTTTTTTCTCTATCTCTTGCGGTTTGGCTGCTGAAACAGCGTCCCGGACGGACCAGCGTCCCGGACAGACTAGTCTATTAGATAAAGGATTTTCAGAGCAATGTAAAATTTCCCAACTTTTGATACCATCAGCGAGATGTACAGTTAAATAGAATTTTATTGTATCCCTAAACAAGTTTGTAACGGTTATTAGTTGCATAAATAATAGGGGAGAGTGGGGGAATCCCGGTCACCTAAGAAAAGTCAGAGATTTTATAATTTAAAAGAGAACTGGAAGGTTTAATTTTTTTTTTATATATTTTATTGCATATTTACAATTTAAATGAAAGCTAAGACCTTCGGGAATAAAATACATGTGAATTAGAAATGAATAAAAAAAGTTTTTAGAAAATATAATTTAAAAAAAAATATTTGAGTGGCCGGCATTACTCCTCAGGTAGTAGCAGCCGGGGGCCGCATATACCCAAAATGTTGTTCACTGGCAGAAATCACACACAGGTTTTCTTTCTTTCTCCATTAGGGCAATCCTCGTGAGCCCATCCAGAACAGCTCACACATCTTAGCCAGAATTCCGGGTTTTTCTCAAATTCTCCGCAAATAATACAAATGTCCTCGGTAATCTCGGCGTCTAACTTTTCTTCTTCTCCTCACAGTCATGGTAGGTTACCTTAGTTTTCTTTCTAATCTCTGGTTTCTGTTGTATGTTGATGTTGGTGTTTCTGTTCACTAAAATGCTGATGTCATCAAAACAAAAATTCTATGGAGTAATACCGGCCATGCCGATACTACCCACACAATGATGACCGGAATTACTTCCAAAAGAATAATCTAAATACCAACACATTTTTAAAAATCTGGTGTGATACACGCACACAATTTCCTTTTACAGTGATCTTATAATTTGCCAAAAATTTGATTTTTAACTTTAAGCATCTGTCAAAAATTATCAAAAACTACAAATTCTACAAAAAACGTACAAAATAGAGCGTTAGGCAAACAGACAAATTTTCTCTAAAATTTTAAGTTGAATTAAAAAATGTAATAATACACCAGGTGTTCTATATAAAATAAGAGTTAATAAAAAACTATGAAAAAAACCCATTTTAGAGGTATTCAACTAAATAATCACCTACATCGCATCAATACACAATAAAAATATAAATTTGAAAAAAATCGTTAGAGCCGTTTTTGAAAAAATCGAAAAAAACTGAAAAATCACAAGAGTCAACGCCATACTTCCGGTTATGCGATTATATATAAAGTTTCAACGCCGTACCTATTTTAGTTTTTGAGATATTCTGTTCACAAACGGACGGACGGACACACAGACCAATGAACAAAGATATGTTTTTTTGGTTTAGGGAACCCTAAAACGTGAAGATCTGTTGAAAACTCAATTTCGAATTTTTGGGGGTGAATCCAATACTTCCTTTATTGCAAAAGGAAGTTAAAATGCTAAACGTATGTGGTTTTTATATAAACTGAGTGAAAAACAACAGCATTTAGTTCATCCCATGAAGTATCTCTTTCTCGGTTGTTAACATTTCCTTGTCTTCGTCTTTAATGTTGTTTAACATCGTACTTTTATTGTTGTTTGCACTTCTTATTGCTCCAAAGAATAATTTCGGGTTATCTTTGTCATCATTTTCTTTCCGAACTCAACCCAAGATTTTTGTTTTTCTTCTTTCACCATTTTTTAAACTTTTCTTCTTTCCGATTTGTATACTTCGAAATCTCCTTGTTTTTTCGTGCTTGCATACCTTTTCCAAGCTTGCTTCTTTCCTTTTATTGCTGCTCGACTGGCTTAGCAGATCCGAATTACAGCTGTGTGCGTGACCTGGACCTGAACAGATGCAGAGTGAAGCGCGAAGCTCCCCTCTTCATGCAATTTACGAACACGACACAGAGCGGCGTTATTTCCCGGGTTCATACGAACTCAAAGGCCGTTGTTTAAATCCGTTGGAGTGAATAAAAACCCACGTGCGTTATAATCGTTAAAGGAAGCTGAAGCGAGGCGTAATTTACATCCGTACTGCGATCGGAAAGAATGGTAAATGCCCAATGCAACTCACATCAACATTAACGAATATTTCACTCACACAAAAGCTTCTGACAGCGACTTGGTTGAAGAAACCTAGACTACCCGAAACTTTCTCCGCATTCTCAAAGTTTAAGTTTGTTTAGTTCTAAGTGCAGCACACAAGTCAGTCTCTATAAAACGGCACAAGTACGAAACTGAAGTCGGTATGCAATAGAAACTTCCACAAATTAGCACGAGGCGACACTCTCACAAAATACGTCTTGACTCTTTAAGATCTGGGCACCGTCCATCTAAACTCCTTCCCTCATCTGTTCGTGACTCCGCTTGTAGTCGTCTATTTTTATACTCCCGAAGCTTTATCGTTCTCATCGCGTAAAAACCTGGTCTAGACGTGCACCTGGAATTCGAATCCCGGACGCACTTCTACTTCGAGAATTTTGACGCGCGGTCAGAATTTGGGAGTAATAAAAAGCGCAATCTTAAACAACGCGTGTTCTCAAGGTTATGCAAGCGTTCGAACAGGGGGTTTTCTAAACTGAAATCTATAACTGCGGCAGAAATAAACGCTGCCTAAACCTAAGAAACATTTTAATAAATTATTGCAGTTTGACTGTTCATATTTTTAATGAATTAAAACTATACTATTTTTTGTCAATTTTTTTGTGTTTGTTTTTGTTTCTACAGCCATATTACAACTTTATTCCCTCCTCTCCCGAAATGTATCGTTTCACAGGCTTTACAGGCTTTTAATCTGGTAATAGCTTTTGTTTTTCAAGTCATATCTTCTTATTCAGAGTTCAATTGTCTCTCACTTGCAGTAAATTTCTCTATGTAATATGCTCGTGCTTTCGACGTGTTTTGAATTGATCGTTAATTGTTTATTTTTATTTTTGATATTTCTGTTTGTTTATTTGACTCTGTTACTCAATTTTCTGTTATTAAATTAATCTTTTTTTAATTTCTCCAAAATCGTTTCAAATGTTTACTTTAGCCTCCTTTATTACCCTTGTTCGCTTCATTCTTTTTTAATGTACTCTTCTCTATCTTGCTCCTTTTTCGTTCTGTAGAATGTTTTTCATGCTAAGTTTTTTACGGCTTCTTTCATTTGTTCATTTCATAATCTTGTGCTTTTATAGTTTGGATTACTTTATTTCTTACCGCATATCTTTTCTGCCGTGTTTTTATAGTTTCTTTAAATTTGTACCACATTCAGGGGCGGACAGGAAACTACTGACAAATTTTTGACCAGTGCAGTTAATAAAGTCATTAAATCCGAATTAAATACTGTTATAGAGATATAAGTAAGTAGCTTTAACAGAAATACAAACAAGAAGAATACAAAACTGTCCGGAGAAGCGCCCAGTGACGAAAGACAAAAAACCCAAAATGACAGGTTGGTACATAATAAAAACTTTTAATGTAATTTTCGACACCATGAAAGAGTTAATGAAAGATCGCTTTAGTAAAAAATTTGACTTATGCAAATGTCTCAGCATATTACATTCTACATACTCTACTTATGTAAGAGGAAAATACTGTTTACAGGTACTCTCTGACAAACTGAAACCGTTTAGTTAAGATGCCACTGTTAGTGCAAGAATAATAGGTTTTGACCTTGAAAATTAGTGCAAGAGACAAATTTGCTAGAGATATTCCATTTACCTTTTTCTTGAATATACGAAAAGTCCCCTAAAATCAAAGCTGTGCTACGGCCGACATAGTGAAAAATGGCGGTTGCAGATATAAAAAAAATCAAATACAAAATGTAGGCCACAACAAAATAAATAATATCTCTTATAACCACCTTTCCTCTAAACCTAATTGTTTTTGAAATAGGTATGGGCTGTAGAAAGTTAGTAATTTTTTAAATTAAAATTTTGAATAAATACACTGTAAAATACCAGTTACTATGTCTTCAATCAAAGTTAGTCATAACTAAATAAAATTCAGCCAAGTAGGAAAGTAAAAGTAAAAGGCTTAACTGCCAACCTCAGACCTCCTTCTCCTCTTCAATGCTTATTTTTTGACGGGGTTGTGGTGACTGCCACTGCAATTCTTCTCGATTAGCCATCATATGAATTGTCTCATGGCCAGGGGTCCCATTCATATCCCGGATATGGTTTGCCATTGACTTTCCTTTCGACCATTAGCAACAATATCATTGCTGCGCCTTCGTATGTGTCCGAAATATCTAAGGATGAGTTTGTAAATGTATTATTGAATTTATTTTTTGTCGCCTAACTCTTTTATGGTGGATGCTAGGGATGGGCGCGTGACGTGAAAACAGTCGTGTCACGTCGTGTCACGGCGTGTCACGTCGTGTCACGGCGTGTCACGTCGTGAACGTGACTAATATTTGAAAATCGTGACGTGAACGTGAGTGAACGTGAGTGAAAATTTCCAAGGCGTGATTCACGTTTCACGTTAATTTCACGTTAAATATTTAGTAACGAATAAAAAACTGCAGGGTGCAGCAACTTTTAAATTCATTAAATCACAAATTGTGCCAAACAAGTTACATTATGTGGCTTTATTTTTGGACCCTAATTATAAATCCTTAAAGTTCATACCTTCACATAAAAGAGAAGATTATAATGCAAACAAAACTATAGATGATAATGATGAAATACATAGCAAACGACTCAAAACTGGTACATCAGCATCAGATTCTTATCTTTCTTCACTTAGAGATAGCTCTGACGATGACACATGTAATTAGGATGATGTCGAAACAAAAATAAATTAGTATGTTAAATTAAAATTCGGAAATGTAGATGACATTTTAGGATTTTGAAAAAACAGTGTAAATACGCCACTGTTAAAAAAACTTGAGATATTTTAAACATACCGGCAAGTTCCGCTACAAGCAAAAGAGTATTTTCTACAGCTGGGAGAATTTTACAAGAGCGCAGAATTCGACGTAACGCTGAAAATTTTGATTACATATAATTTTTAAATCAACATTTTAATGTGTAGATGTGTAGATGAACTTATTATTCTAATAAAAGTAATGGTTTGTTTTTTATACTCGGCTAACGCTGAAACTGTTAATTACGTTTTATTATTAAACCAAAAATGTATTGTCTAGATGTATAGATGATATTTTTAAACCAATTTATTGTGTACTTGTATAGATGAACTTATTATTCTAATAAAAGTAATGTTTTTTTTTGTATACTCGCTTTAACGCTGAAAATGTTGATCCTTGTACGTAAAAGTACTTTGAAACCTACGAATTAAAAGTGTTGCCTAGCAACATATACCTTCTGTACTCATATCAATAAGGGAAACGTCAATTCCAATGACAGCTTTTAGTATTAAAAGTAATGTCTTTGAAGACAGCTGCAAGAAATATATTTGCGAGAAATCAGTATTTATCCCTTGTCGAAGTTATTGTAGTCAATTTTCATTTTTTTCTTTTTATGTCAACTATTCTGATTGCAACATATCACGTAAATTATGTCAGGTGGAAAACATATTTTTAGTTCTCTTTAGGGTTTTTTCATTGGTTTTAAATTTGAATATTCTGTTCTATCTGAATTTAAACTTTGAAAAAAAAGCTACGTGTCACGTCGTGAGTGGCGTGTCACGCCGTGAACGTGAGTGAACGTGAGCGTGAACGTGCGTGAACGTGACTGTTTAAAGCAAGCGTGAAACGTGCGTGACGTGAGCAAAAATTCACTCACGCGCCCATCTCTAGTGGATGCATCTAGTTTCTGGTAACTCTACATCTCAAAAGCACCCAGTTTCTTTCGATGTGCAGCTTTGAGAGTCTATATTTCTGAGACATATAACAACATTTAAAATACCAAAGTGTGCAGGAGGCGCATTTTGGTTGTTTAGTCTCGGTTTTTCCGTATTCTTGTTAGTTTAATAACCGCCCTCTTGGGTAGTTAGATTTTTCTGAGAATTTCCTTTTCAGAATTCCCATTTCTATCCCACCAGAAGTACATGTACCAATTTATTTCAATATGTCAATTTTATTAACTATTCAATGGAGGAAGAATTTGTGATTGACTCTGTTTACACTGACTTTAGTAAATCATTTGACAAAGTTAACCATAAATTACTATTTACGAAATTAAAAGCTTATGGTGTTGATGGGGAGCTTTACTTGCATGGGTAATTTCTTTGGTAAGTGATCGGGTTCAGCGGTTAATGTTACTGGTTTTAAATCGTCAATATTTTCAGTACCTTCTGGTGTTCCTCAAGGATTCCATTTAGGACCTTTTTTATTTTCATTATTTATAAACGATATTGGACTATGTTTAAATTCAGATTATCTTTTATTTGCGGATGATCTAAACATTTAACGATGAAATTCTAGAGAATGTTTCAGTTATTAGATATTGTTACCGCACAAACACGATACAACGACATGATCGGGAAATAAACCTAGAATACAAAGCCCTAGCTCTGTTACGATGGTGGTAACAAGAAGGTGCTTCAGCTAGAAACTCAGTCGCGAGGGCGGGTTCTTTACGACCTTCGAGTTAGAGCTGTACTCCGGTACGAGAGGTAAAAGATGTGCAAATTGATGCGCCACCACATTCGGAATGAATCGGGAAAACAACACCAACAACAAAGGTCAAAACACTCTCAATGTGGAAGTAAATGATTCACCTTGCTACTTCTAACTTGGCAGAGTTTGGTCAACGATCCACGTACAACACTGACTTACCTTACAAAGATAACTCATTGATGCAGCTGCTAAACTCCTTTTACAACCGAAAAGTACAAACATAACCCATGCAAATATAAACCACAAATGAAAAACATAAGTACTTGAGAATTGACTATTGAAATAAGAAAAATATGCATGGCAATGAACATGAAATGTTTACTAGTTACCTTTAAAAAGAATCAAAGAGATTAGTTAGGTTAGATTGCGCAACACGTTGACTTAGTTACAAACAGTAAACTTGACTGCAAATACATTAATGTGGCTAAAGAACGAGACTACCACAATGTTACGTTAAACAGTAAGGAAATATGACAGCAAATCCAACAATTCTAACAATAAATGTAGTATTACGCCGGATTGTCCAACGCTTTTGACGATGTGGTACGTTCACTATACGTTATACACATAAATAAGTACATATAAATACAAATAAATAGATTACCTGAAGGAGCTTAGTTTACTACAGTTGACAGGCGGCATTGTATGCGATTGCCTCTCCCAAACAAACTGCCCAAAGTGCCTGAAGAAAAGAACGACTGGGAAATCACAAGGTGTTCGCGGGATGCTGGAACAAGGCCTCAATGAAGTTTGCCATAGCCGGGTTTGGCAAGATGAATTATAATCCCCCAAGGGTAAAAAGATGTCGCAACGACACTTCCAGTAAAGAATAACTTGCGAGCTACAACATGACGTCGTACTAAGATCGAGTTGACTCGTTCAAGCATCCGGTAGATAAATCCGCTTTTGCGAAAATGAAGGTCTCACAAACCTTCCGGTAAAGGATCCTTTGATAACAACGACCTTACTTGCGTTACTTGAATCTCCCAATAGCTAATGTTTACGACACAACGAACACCAAGGGTTGCCACCAAAAACGACACAGTTCTATTCCTTCAGAAGGCACTCGAGTAAGTTCAACAGTTCCTCAGAAGGAACCGAAAATTAATGAAGCACACATATTATTCGGAAAGCGGAAGCAGGAATTTAATTCTTCAACAAGCACCCCGCCCCCTGCCGGACCGCAAAAGTGGGACCGCGGAGCGCGCGAACACACACACCTATTTTGTAGTTCAGAGACGGACGGTAATTGAATTTATAAAACGCGAACAGCCCCAACGACGGCTACAGCGTCCCAAAATGCATCTCTCTTCTACAACGACAGGCAAAATCTTTTGTCGCATAATTTCGAAGGATTGCAGCACTAAACGTAATATTTGACCAAATAGCACCAAGCCTTTCAATGCGCCTACTTGTCGCCGCGAAAGCAATAGAGAAAGCGATAGCGGGCTACGTCATTGCAACCGATGCAAAAAGCACAAAGCATATGGGAATAGGTTGCGTCACCCCAAACGCTCGGGGAAAATTCTAGAATTACCGAAAGCTAATTAAGCGATTTGCAGAAAACTCGAGTCTGCCGGAACAAGAAATTCTAAAAGAATCCAATCAAATGAACTGCAACGCCTCGCATAAGATAACAAAGCGTGAATTTATAAGTGAATTTCGGCGAATATAAATAAACTGCAGTGTTAAGAAACGATCTAGGCAGAAATAAGGTTCTTGCTGAATCAAAATTTGATACCATTACCAAGTTAAAGATTTGGCTTAAATAAATCGGAAAAGGACTAAAAATTATGTAAAGCACTAGATTTGGAAAATTGTTCTAACAAGATCACGGTGTTTTATTAGATAGATCCGTATCATTTGTTAATCATATTGATTATATTGTCAGCAGAGCTATGAGACTGTCGGGTTTTATAAAGAAAGTGACAACAGGTGTTGCTGATGTAAGACGTCTGGTTATGTTGTATGTAACATTTGTTCGATCAATATTGGATTGCAACTGTATTATCTGGTCACCTGTTTATAATATATTGTAATCGTTGTAGATTATGACTGCCAATTTATTATTAATAAATTAATTACCAAACAGTAAAGTAGTTTGGAGAGAAAAACTATCACATTAAAAAGTACAAAGTAAAGAATTTAAACAAGATAAAAGTAAGTATGAAATAATATGAAATTTATGAGCTAAAGTCATATTAGAATTAGTGATGGGCATAACCGGACAATTTTCATAACCGAATTATTTGCATTCGAATCATATTAATAACCGATTGATTATTTGATTACTCATTCGAATCAATTTTGGCTCTCGATTCGTTTCGATTAAGTCAGCCGGTTTGCCGGTTGGCGGTTCACCGTCATCTGCATCGGCATCGTAACTTGCAGATAGCAGAGGAACTCAGTTAATCGTTAATTATAATAATTGTATAAATGATTTTTATTTGATTTCTAAGGAGTTTAAACCATTGAGAATAGCTATATCAATACTAATCATAAAGAAATTATAAATATGCGAATACAAAGTATCTATTGAATCTATTTTTAGTTCCTAAAATTCTCTAGTAGTCAGCCTTCCGCGGTTCTAAGGAAGCACACTTAAAATTTTCAACATCGAAATCCACTTCTTGTCCCAACTGCTCCGTTATTAAAAATTAAATATAAATCTGTTACGATATTGGAAAATCTTATTTCGCTTTTTGTTTATCCCTTATTAGGCATAATCAACCGCGTTTCGAAGCAAAAATTTAGGCCGTTATAAACACAGCTTCGGCAAATCTGACTCAGCAGAACGTTATCTTTAAGGGGATTGAACACGCTATTTAGTTTTTGTTTGCGGCAACGTTGGCCCATTGTACGTAGCACAACTTTATGTCCCATAAATTTAACTCGTCGACTAGGAGTATCAAATGTCTTAATAACATCAACAATCTGCGGCGAGCCTCACTTGGGTCAATCAAGTACATAGTAGAAAAGGTTATATGAGTTATGATTATTTACAGAAATTCGGGTCGCTGAGACGCGGCACGATGTACGTATCAGGTTGAGGTTATTTTTGATTCGATAATTGGAACGAAAACCGAGTTACACAGGTTATTTCAATAACCGGATAAAAGGTTATTTTTTATTCGAATAAGCCCATCACTAATTAGAATAAATTAATTGTAATTTGTAATATTAATCAATAAGACATACTGTATATAGTTAAAATAATCCAGAAGGTTAATTTTAAAATTTTTAGATTAATATTTGAAATTACTATAGTAAAAATATGATTATTAACAACAACGAAAATTTTGTTCAAAAAGTTTAATATGTTTTATAGTAGAAATGAAATTTGAAGAATAAAAACCCTTTAATTAAATGTTATTTATTTACTGGTTGGTGTATTAAAGGGTATATTTAACTAAAATCATAAAAGGAAGAAATAAAATAATCTTTAAAAACATACTGGAAAATAAGACGGTTAATAAACGACTTGGAGTAACTACATATAAGTCAATATTAGGTATATTGGAATTTCGCGTGAGTTGCTGTCAAGTTGATACATCTGCAATTGTGCTGGAATTGGGCGTACACTGCATCTAGTTAAATTTGACTCGGGTGGCATCAGTGTTCTTGTGCGCCGTCTGAAATAATATGTAATAATTGAATTGGATTAAGAGAGAGAGCAGTTTTTGGATAGCTAATGGCTTAGTAGCTGTTGCAAGTAGATTGGAATTGCTGGTTCGAGTCCATAGAAGGTACATTTAAAGAGAGGACATCTGGGTTAGAGTGTGAGACTTTAGCCGTGTTCGGCCTGTAGTTGCACCGTGGATTCTAGTGAAAGTGGGGATTTCTGTTAAAGATCCAAATACATGTGACAAGGTGGTTTGGATGCGTTTCCGCTGTTTCTGCAGGGAGGTTGTATTCACTCTACGTAAGGCAAGAAAATTATGTATATGTGAATAAAATAAACATTAATTAATTTCTACAGTAAAATAATTAGTTATACACATAAAATCTTATTTTCGTTAACATGTTAGAAATGATATGTGTTGATTGAAAATGAGTTCAGTTTTTAAAATGTCATTTTAATGATTTGGCAGTAACAATTTGAAAGATTAAAAATAATTCTGACATAATTCGTTATTAATCAAAGTATTTGATAGTTTTTCTAATGCAAGACCTTGCCTGAGATTTGCGATCATCATATTAATTGATCTAGCCCAAGAAATAAATAATTTGATAAATTAAAATTGGAATTAGGGCAAATATTGTTTTTTGTACGATTAACTTGATAAGAGGCTTCCACGAATGGGGCCCCCAGTTAATCCGCTGCGAATTCCGGTTCAATGGGATTGCCGGGAACTGCCACTTAATAACCCTTGACTTGGGTTCAGTTAGTTGTTGGAGTGAAACAAGACTTAACAAACACGAGTATATTGAGTAACAACGATTACAAACGTCACTGATGGACCGATGGTTTTTTACAAAAGCTTCAACTGTTGTGACACGCTTGGATTGGCCACGCGAAAATAGCGAATTGCGCGTAACCCTAACACAAAACAACCTGGAAACGTCTTTACCAGGGAGTTAGAACGACCGCAACCCAGCACAAAGCATAGCTGAACTTGCCTACTCGAAACTCTGAATCTAACTGACGCTGAATTTACAACGAGCCGAACTCGCAAATTCACCAAGGAGGGGCAAGCTCAAACACTATTGGCTGAGGCGACCCTGCGTAGCCAATCGGAGCGTCGCACGTAGGAATAAATACTTATTCTAAGAATCTTAATGCTAAGCTCTCTCAATGAGGCAATTGAACGTAATCCATAAACCCATGATTCCCAAATATGCTAAGTCGGCTTAAGTTCTAGTAGAAAATGTATCCATCCGCTTAAAAGCCATTAAGGGAAGCTTACAAATTCCTTTCCAACATTAACAGAGGCAAACAAATACGGCAAGATGCAAATTTGACTTTACCACGACCTTTGAATGAGATAGAACAGTTATGACTTGAATTACATGATTAATTATAATCAAAAAGGTTTTGATGCACGCATCTGTGTGAATCAAACAAATATTTTATTAGGAGTATTTTTAGCACTTAAGTAACTAATGCGTAGATATTGGCTTGATAAGAAGCGTCAATGTTATAACAATACATACTGACAGGATTGAACGTGTTCAGCAGAAACTTGTCAAAGCTCTTTGTTTTAAGGTTAACATAAGACACGAAAATTTGAATTATAAACAGTTGTTACAATATTTTGGATTTTACCTTATGTATATATACGAAGACAGTATTTGAATTATGTTTTGCTTTCAAAGTATTAAATGGATTTATAGCTTGTCCGAAGATAAAGTCTGCTTTTAACTTACGTGTTCCTGCATTCAATGTCAGGTTACAGCATATGTTGCTGCAAGAGTATAGCAGCACTAATTATTGTAGTAATAGTCAGCTGCAGGGAATTGTAAGAACTGTTAATAAGACAAGTAAAGCAGATATTATCGGAATACCATTTAACACTTTTATTAGGTATATAAGATCTAAATTTGATATGTAACCCAGCATCCCGGCATACATTTTTTTTCTATTCTGTTATATTATTTTATTCTCTTTATATAGTAGATATTAACTATTGTTGTATTTGGCGATTTTTTAGTATATACTGGTAAATGGTATAATCCGCTGAATAAACATTATTATTATTACTAGTGAATAAAGTAACAATTTATACATCCTCATCATTAAAATGTAACTTTACCATGGAGATTTTTGTAGATAAAATACAGCTTTACAATACGTAGGTATTGGAAAAAAGTTAATTCATTATATGAATTCAAATTTTTTAGATTTGTTGCTGCCAAAATCGAAAAATGAAAGTTGCAAGAATATTTTATACAGGTTGATGCCAACCTGATAGCAATTTGAAAGTTCACAAGTTCTTTGTATATATAATACACCATGTAATCGAGTGTGCTTCTTGCATTGCTCCCTTTTACCATAAATCAGCCAATACGTAAGTCACTAATTTGGCAGACCTTAATCATTTGTTTTTATTATTGTTTAGTATTTTCTTACAATTTTGCCTTCTGGTCCTATGCTATGCACCCTATTCCTAATCTTGAATCGTTTCCAATTCTGGCACTCCACTCCCACATAATAAAGATATTTATGCATTAAGAGAGATATGAATGTTTTTTCCCTGAGGTTGACATATGTTACAGACCGAGGGTCTCTCGCTCAAGGTCTGTAAGTCAATCGAAGGTAAAGAACACGAATATCTCCCTTTTATTTACTAGCATATTAATACGAATAGTATCAAAATTCAAAATGTCATAACGACATTTAAAATTAGAATATGTAAGTGACATCAACGATTGCCTCATTGTATCGTTGCTAAGACGTTATTTGTAGTTGCATGGTTACCATGAGTTTGAGGGAGAAATAATTTGACAAGTCGCTTGGGAGTTATGAGTAGCTTTTCATATTTTGTTTCTATGACGAAAATTTACGATATCATGTTGCTAGTAAATAATAGTATATTATATCATGAGGGACTAAAGTGCATCATTAAATCCCGCAAGTGAATATTATTTCCTGAGGGCCCGTATGGCCCGAGGGAAATAATCACTCAAGGGATTTAGGCTCTTTAGTCCCGTGTGATATACGCTATTTTTTGCACTTTTAGGAAAATTATAATCAAGCATTTTAAAAATTTGGAATCTGTCAATTTGGAAACTGACAATTACAATTTTACAATTTTACAGCAGGCCCTGGATAGCCCGAATCAGTTGGCAGTACTGAAGTGTATTGTCAGTCTATGTCAAATTCGAGATTTGCAGGTTAAGTTTTGCGTCAGTGTGTGTCAAATGACAAACAAAACCTAACCTACTAACCTCGTGTATACATACTTTTACCATATATACTGTTTGAGGCTTTCGCGGTTACGCGACTTTCACTCTGATGATGCAAGCTGCAAAGTCTTGCGAAACGTTAGTGAATATGGATGCACAAACAGCAAAACGGCCAAATCTGCCTAAATATCCTCTTTCACAAGATACTCAAACAACACGAGCCACCAAAGAGCATGACCATCACAAGGTGCAAGGCACATTAAGCCAGAAAATGCTGGGTGTTCATATACAAATACTACGCGGTCTAAGCCGAAATTCCATGTTAAGAAGAGTACATTTACCATAGTTACAGTAACATTTTTACTTTAGTCCCTAGGGACTAAAGTAATTACGTAAGTCCCTAGAGATTAAATGAGCTACTTTAGTCCCTGAAATAAGTGACTAAAGTGCCAACTTTAGTCCCGAAAGTGCAAAAATTATTTTATCTACGACTACTACTAAAAGTAGGCGTGACGTTTTATAGTTTAGCGTGGTTAAAGAAATCAGCTGTTTACTTTAAGCGCATGTGTGGTATAAAGTGAAGTGAGGTTATAAAACTACAATTTTGAACTGGAAGTGAAGTTGTAAAGTTATTCCATCGACATTGTCGATGAGTTATTCTAGCTAGTTACTTCTTGCGTTACAGGTAAAGTGTTTTTGAAATAATTAAAGCGTTATGTAATGAATACAGTCAGATGTGTAGTATTAATAATTACTTTTCGTAACTGACCTTGACAGTACTGGCTCCGCAAACATTCGCCCGCGCGCCAGGGTCTACTGTTTATTATATGACATAAATTATAAGTGTCGTAGATGCAAACCTTTGTTAAATCGATATTTATGGATTAATAACAGTAAAATTAAGGTCGTAGATAATAGTATATTATGTTATTAGGAGCAAAAGTTATATTTTATGTGGCGAGGCTGGACGGGTTATCTGACGAGCTTGCGAGGCAGATAAGTACAGCCGAGCCACATAAAGATACTTTTGCTCCGAATAACATATAGTATTTTTTCTTCAAACGTTTTTACAACAAATTATTTACAACTTTGTGAACAAAATTCGAAGAAAATTACTTGATCTCGTCAGCGGCAGATAATATTATCTGCCGCTGACGAGCGGCAGATAAAGTTGTCAGTGGCAGATAAAGTCGTCAGCGGCAGATAATAACTTTATCTGCCGCTCGGCAGCGGCAGATAATATTATCTGCCGCTTGGCAATAAAGTGGCAGTTTAGCATCATCAATCCAGCAGTATAATGCCATATTTTACTGCCGTTTGAAGAAAAAACATTGTATGCAGCACTGGAGATACTCATGCTTTTTACCTTCGGTTATTCATATCTCCCTTCATGCATAGATAAAGTAATTTTTTTTTCTATAATTTTCAAGGTCAACTTTCTAGGGGATAAGTTGCATTCCTGCAGGGTTCCTAGTTTTAATAATGTTGGTACATAGATTTTTAGTTTTTTTCTTCCACTAAAAAAATTATTGTCATTTCGACAGATATGTCATAATTTAATATCGCTTGCTTCATTTTTGCATTTAAAATTTATCTTGGTTTTCTTTTTTTATCTGATTTTATTGATGATGATGATGATGATTCTATGTTAAAAAAAGAAATTTACCAAGAGTTGAAATTAAGAAATTTTGACATTCAAAATTGACACATAACCAACACGAGGTATAAAAATTTCCTAGCGTTTTAATCACATATCTACCAACATTGTAACACTTTGACAGTTATTATAGAAAACAACGTACTTTATTTATTTTCGTTTCCCTCTCTTTTATCACCTACATAGCCAGCATGATTCAAGGACAAAATACCGCCAGCTTCGTCTATTTCCGCCAAGATAGTCTTCTTGATTTCCGCTAACGACACGTCGGCGAATATGAAGGAAGCTTGCTATGTTATCTGCAAGAAGACTATACTAAGGAGATGCAACTTCCTATGACGGCTGTATATAAAAGCGGTCCTTATGTCGGGGATAGCCGTCGCGGCGCTGTCGACAGCGTGTACTGCCGTTCGAGAGTTGGAAGCGAGCTAAATTAACCTGTAATCGCGGTTAAAAGTCAGTTTACGGTTGTTAATCCAATGGAGTGTATTTCAAGTGTGTTATTAATTGTTAAAACATGGTCCGAATTTCCAGTTACACTCAGCAAATGTTTGACATTGACAGTTCACGAGTTTTGTGAATGAATAATTGTACACCACGGCCGCCTTACTTGTCAGCTTTTAGCGGTCCGCTTCGAAACGGGAGTTGCGTGTCCTTAGTATAGTGTTCTTGGTTATCTGCAAGAAAGTTGACAGCGCTCAAAGTGGCGCCACTAATAAATCCCTGTACGTGTAAACGTGCCTTTGTAATTGCAGCACGCTGCGTATTGCGTAATTCGTGCTTTAATTATTTTGTCATATTTTAGTTTTTACTTTTTACGTTTTTACATCGTCCGTATCATTTTAACCTCCAAATCTTCAAATTCTAAATTCTACAAAAATGAGTGCTTTAAGAATAATCACAAAATTTAAATCTTCTCCGGTAAACTTATTTGAAACCGCAAAATTCTCCACTGTGGCAGTAAAGGGCACAGCTTTGGAACCCGTCGACATGTCCTTTGCATCCTACGAAAGCACTATGCCAGTGGACGGAACGCGTCCTCTGATAATAATGCACGGTCTTTTCGGCTCTAAGGCCAATTGGAACTCCCTGTCTAAAGTGTTCCACAAGAAAACTGCACGCAAGATCATAGCCGTCGATGCAAGGAACCACGGCGACAGCCCGCACTGCCCGAAGCACAGTTACCCTCACTTAGCAGAGGACGTGAGGGCCTTGCTAAACCAGCAAAAGATCAAGAGGGCGTCCCTGCTGGGGCACTCCATGGGGGGCCGCACTATGATGTACTTTGCACTAAAACACGTAAGTACTTCACTCATTCTGTTTGTAGTTTTGAGCATCATTGTTTTAGCCAGAGTTGGTAGAGAAGCTGATAGTAGCCGACGTGTCGCCCATTAGCACCAGCCCAAATTTAGAAAGCACGCCGACGATATTCAGTGCGATGCAGAAGATCAACTTTCCGAGCAATGTGCCAATGTCGTCCGCACGGCAAGCTGCCGACGTGCAGCTGTCAAAAAGCGTGAACGATAAGGGTTTGCGAGCATTTCTTTTAACCAATTTAGTTCAACGTAGTGATGGAAGGTAGATAAGCCGATCTTGGCTGTGCATTAAGGTTAATTTGCTTAAACTTTAGTTTTACTTGGCGCATTAACGTCGAAGCTTTACTGCTAAATTACGCTGAACATTTAGCACAGTTTCCTGCGGTTCCCAATTTGCAGTATACCGGCCCAGTGCTCTTTGTTGCAGGAGGTGTATCAGATTTTATTCAGTAGGTGTTTGGTAAAGGTACACATATGCACTCACTGTATTATTCGTCTGCTTTCAGGAAATCCGATCATCCCCACATTTTAAATTTGTTCCCAAAGGCAGAGTTTAAGGAAATAGAAGGGGCAGGGCATTTGCTGCATAGTGAAAAACCCACAGAGTTTTTAGAAATCTGTACTGAATTTTTGAACAGGGGATCAACACAAAGTTGATAATAGTGGTATACCTACAGTCTAGTCATTTGTAAATTTATCGCCTTATCTGTGTTGTTCTAAGTATATAAATATATTGTTTTTAAATATTAATGTTTTCTTTGTCCTTGTTTGTTTTTTCGGATGGCATAAGTAACATTATAGTGTGTTCCAGGATTGCTACAACAGCAGGAGAAATTGACCAAACCGTTTACAAATGTGACGGTTGTTCTGGTTTTCAGCGAAAGTATATTATACATGAACTCAGAGAAAAGTACTTTGAAAATAGACAACCCAATATACTCATAATAGGATTCATTTGGCCTGAATCCGAACTGTATTTTCAGGGTGCCCAACTTAAATGTACGCAGCTTTAAGCAGGTGAGTATGCAACACATACACCATTCGCCATTGAAATGTAATGTGTGTTGCATACTCACCTGCTTAAAGCTGCGTACATTTAAGCTGTGCACCTTGTATACAAATACATATTTTGAAAGTATACATCCAGGTCTACCTAGTTAATGATACAGTGTAAGCCTTTGTTGAGTAATAACACTACCACCAATAAACTTAGAACTGTCGTACAACAGATTTTTCAACACCACTGTACGTTAATTTCCTTAGGTCCAGTGTGTCTGTGTATATTTTTATTCTGCAGCGTGTTGCACTTAGGGTTTCCATCCGAATGGTTTTCGCCCAGACAGTGCGGTATTTCACATCACTGCTCGGTCTTCATCTCAAACTGGACGCAAAATGTTCGGTTTTTGGATTAAATGTGGTAATCTAAAAAACATTTACTGCATAAAAGCAATTAAGCAACACGCTGCATCGACGAAGCATTAAAGCAGTATTAAATCTGCAAAACAAGTTAACAGTCTATCAACCTATTTTGCATCAACTACAACTAATAAAATCGACGAAGACATTATTTGATCTGAGCTAATATTAACCTATCATGGAGTTAAACATCACCACAGGTATGCTTTCCAAGCCTGCGACAATAAAATTATACAAACAATTTCTGATTACAGATTAGCATTCATTGAGGTAGAATAAAAGCGGAAACTTTAGGGAAGGAAGTTTTAGCAACAAATTCTGTGGAAGAATATAAAAACCAATTGTGAATTCACCGGTAAATATCGTGACGGATGCATCAAACAAAGAAAACCCAAAATTGTTTCCTGTAGCTTTATAGTATCGTGTGTTTAAAATAAACTCATTCGCAGCATGCATGATCAAATTGAAGTGTGCCGTAACGTTGTTACAGGCCAAATTGACTCTAACGACACCGCGCCAGCTCATACAAAAAGTCACGTGAAAGCTAGACTGCCAGCGCGGTCGATATTTCTCAAAATCGGGACAATGACTCCTAGGACCGCTACCCTGCCCGTAACAAGATATGCCGACTAGACATCAGTGGAGCAAGGGGTGGTCCTACATGAGATTACCTACAGGCAACGGCCCAAAGGGCGGTAAACGGTGATAAAATTAATTGAGCGTCACCCAGTTTCATCAATAAAAACGAAAACGCCAAGATAGACCTACTATGTAACCGGGAAATCAATGAGCCTACCTTCCAACTTTACACCTTGGGAAATCCAAAACTAAACGGGAATAGAATATTTGTGCACAACCTCACGACTCCCAACACTGCAGCGGCGGGCGCACTGACTTACCTGCGATGCTAAAGACTTCCTCTCGGGCTTCACCTTACATAAATCTGACACAGTGTATAATTATATCTGAAAACAAGCATGCACAGGCCCGTGGGAAAAATCATAAGGCAACGTACAGTAAACCGATCTATTGATCTAGCACAGTACAGCGTACATTGAGAATAAAAGTCAAAGAATGGGCACTACAACTAAAATAATGAAAGCCCAGCTGGGGGGTCGCTTTACCTAAATTATTGCGGGATTGTAACAATTGGCACACCGCCCCAGCGCGGGTGGCTGGCCTTTGCATTGAAGAGCGTTTGTTAGTATTTGCGCACAGCCCAGCGGACGGCTGGTGATTAAGCGCATGAATTATCGTTTGCAAGCAACCCACGCTGGCGGCCGGCATCGACACGGGAATTATTAATTGTAATTAGACGCTACGCACAAATTGGCAACAGCCCAAGCTGACGGCTGGTCCTACAGGAACCATTACTTATAAACAGCCTATGCTATCGGCTGGTATTCACATGAATGAATAATTAGCAAGAGTTATTAGTTATAATTAGACGCGACACACAAATTAGCAACAGGAATTATTACTTATGAACAGCCTACGCTGTCGGCTGGCTTTTTGGTCCAGGCAAAGTGCCTAAAATAAACAAAAAAAGTAGGAGAAAATTTGCAAAGTTGTAGAAAAATATATAACATTCAAGATTCCAATGAGTCCCGAGCAGCACAAGGTTTGCTCGACCTTAAAAGTCAGGCATAAAGTCCCTCCGCGCACCCCTGCCGCGAACCGGCCGCCATAGGTCCAAAACATCTGCTAGGATCAGTTTTGTCGTAGACAGTGTTCGTGTAGTACCCTTCTTGTATTTTAGTTTTTCGCAAAGTATAAAAAATTGATAATCAGCGTCGTAGCCGTGGAAAAGTGTATATAAATAATTCGTATAGTGCTTTACGAGTGTAAAATTTTGTTTTTCTTTAAACGTCAGTTAAATGTGACATTATACTGCTTGAGTAATTATGCTAAACTGTCACTTCATTGCCATGGCAACTAAACACTTGATCTGCCGCTGACGAGTGGCAGATAAAGTTATTAATTCGGCTGACGAGATAAAGTGCCGTAAATTTGAATGTCAACATAACCTTGAATATCTAACACAATGTGACGGAAAAACTGTCACCGAACTAAGTTTTTATATATCCGTTAAGATTATAGAAAAAATAGCGTATGATACACATGTATAAGTGCCTTTAAAGCACTAGCGACGTTAAAAGCACTCCGCTCTTAAACTCGTCGCACGGGCTTTAAAGGCGTACTTATACACTAGTATCATAATATACTAATAAACGTTTGAAGAAAAAATACTATATGTTATTCCTAGCAAACGTATCTTTATGTGACTCGGCTGTACTTATCTGCCCCGCAAGCTCGAAGGATAACCCATCCAACCACGCCACATAAAGTATAACTTTTGCTAATAATAACATAACATACTATTGTATGACCTGATAGGAAAATACACTTAAATAATGGATTTTCAATATTCTGTTGTAAAAGGTACTACAAAATTTTTACATTAATACACTGAGAAAAATCTGTAAAGGGGTTTACACTTTTACACCGAACTTCCCTCGCGCGAATTAGATCAATTTGCAAACAAAAAAATGTAGTCCGCTAGAGTTTGAACTGTGCCGCTCACAGGCTTTGTCTTTTTGCCATCTTTTTTACTGTGATATCGTATTATTATATAAATTCCATACGGTAAATAAATAAATACAAGCTAATATTTGAGGGAGTTTCTCTGGTTTGCGAGTAGAGCATCTTAGTGTACCTATATAATACTTTAGTATTATACAGGTACACTAGAGCATCTACGCCACGGACGCATTCAAATTGAACGAGTTTCTCCTACATTATAAAGATACTGTATGATTCTGTTCCATTCTTGGTTTTTAATATGCATCGGTTAAGTCTCATTTTCACCAATGATAAAATGTGAGCTCTACCAATGAAAATCATTACTTTTATCTTTTGTAAATAAAAGAAGTAGAAGTGTGAAGAATCGTCGTGGAAAAGACGTTTCTTGAATTTGTTTTACTCTGAACGTCCCTATGCAATTGACTAAACAATTTTAAAAATCAAAGAAACAGGGTTAAAAATATCGTAACGAGCCGAATAATATTGATACAATAAAACGAAACACTTGGTTATGCAAATTACATCAATTATCAATTTAAATAAATTGTTTTACTCAGAACGTTCCACAGATTTCTCTAAACAATTTTAAAAATCAAAGAAAAATAGAGCTAACAATATCTTAACACTTGCGTATGCAAATTAAATCGATTATCCAATTTAAAAAATTACAGGGGAGGGATTCGATCTACATCTGCGGATACAATCGTCGATATATTTAACTGCGCCATTCAGGCTCGCTGATATGTGTGCGACGCGCTTCTGTATTTAAGTGAACAGTGTTATTGTTGAAATGTTTTGATTTTTTTGCGACCTTATCTTGTATTTGTTGGGTTCTATCTTCAGTTGAATAATATACACTACTTTTTCAGAATATAAACTGATCAAGACTAGACGGAAGCAATCAACTGAAGAGCTGCACGAAAAGTTAAAGTATGTTGAGAAACATTTTTTTTGTTATAAATAAATTCACCAAAAATAATTTATGATAAATAAGATGTAATAGGTCTATTTTGCTTTTAAAATCATTGTATGCATGAAACAATAGCTCATTTTTAATAAATTTTAGAAAAATCGTTTTACCCTAATTTTTTCAATGTGGCGGCTCAAGCACACTTTGTGCTGCTCGGGACTCATCGAAATCTTTAATGTTACATATTTTTCTATAACTCTGCAAATTTTCAAGAAACACCTACTTTTTTTGTTTATTTGGCGATTTTTGAAGCACTTTGCCTGGACTATTTAGCATGAATTATTAATTATAGTTAGACGCTACGCACAAATTAGCAAGAGGAATTATTACTTATAAACAGCCTACGCTATCAGCTGGTATTGACCTGAATGAATAATTAGCATGAGTTATTAGTTATAATTAGGCGCTACACACACTACCTTCATTAGTCGGCTTCGCCTTGCTGCGTCGATTAAAGTCGGGCGCTCATCGCTGGAGCAGTCGGGGTGCGACTGGAAGCTTGGGTGTTGTACGATGTCCACTGATCCATCTGATATTCAAGGACCGATGCGAAGCCCTCAAGGGCAACGAACGAAAACTGGGAGACCTATAGATTGCACGCTCTAAAGATGGTATCCCGACCATGTGGCGGAAAAAATTGCCATTCAGGTTTTCGAAAATTGAAGAGCGGCGGTCATCGAAAACGGACACGCATTAAAACACCCCAAGAAGCACAACCCTTTACTGCCACCGCCCGTAAAGAACTTTCCGCAAAACAAGCCACAATCTTGCACCCGTTCAACGGCCGCGTCCCTTCGAAAGGGGACGCCGCTGGCTCGCGCGCTTCGAAGCACAACAGCCAGTGGCAGCTGCTACCTCCGAGCCGACTCAACCACCGGCTCGCGCCGCGCCGCCGAACGACCAGAAGCTAGCGGGGCAAACAGAAAAGACGGCAACGGAGCGAATAACTTAGAAAAATGCCTCGCTTGCTCTTATAGACTGCGTTTTAATTCGATCAAACAAATAAGCCAGGAAAAGTAATTATGACGGAGCTACCCAAAACGAGTACTTTACAGAAAATTGTGAACAGCTAGCTGCCTGCACACAATTGAACTAATAAACGTAGAAATATGACCGGAAAACCTATATACGAGCAGGGTCAGAATCTTTGAACCGAAAATACTCCATGACATCGCACATTTGTAGAATTTAAAAATGTCCTGACAACTTGATATACAGGGTGTCCCAGAAAGGTCTGTACAAAATAGTAACACATATTCCTGAGGCCAAAATAGGACGATTTAACCCAACTTACCGCTATTCAAAGTTGCTTCGTTTAGCCGCTAGAGGGCTTTAAAAATGATTAACTTTTTAAAAAATTTTAACGTCCTGTATAATCATTACCAATTTTCTTTTCTGAATAGCTACTTTAATTTAGAAGCTATTTCTTCTCTTACAAAATTTTAATTGGGTTAACGGTTTAGCCACAAAAAATATTTTCTAAATCCCTACAAGCCTAGTGGCGAGTTACAATTACTGATTCAAGCTTGTAGAGATTTAGAAAATATTTTTTTGTGCCTAAACCGTTAACCCAACTAAAATTTTGTAAGAGAGGAAATAGCTTCTAAATTAAAGTAGGTATCCACAAAAAACATTGGTAGTGATTATACAGGGGGTTAAAAAATATGAATGGATAATTTGTTGTGACAAAGTTTTTAAAACACCCTGTAACCTTCGAAATTAGGGTTTATTCTACAAAAAGCTGTAGTTTACTGGTAGAAAAGCATGACCACAAAATGAATAAAATCTATCAAAGATTTTTCGACTTACTTAAAAAAATTAAAAATCTAATAATTTTTGAAGACCTCTAGCCGCTAAACGAAGCTACTTTGAATAGAGTTAAGTTGGGTTACATCGTTCTATTTTGGCCTCAGGAATATGTGTTATTATTTTGTACAGACCTTTCGGGGACACCCTGTATACCCATTGTAGCAAATTAACTACCATAAGTCAGAGCGAACTAAATTACATCTCAATCTTGAACTATTTTCTTAAAAATATACAAAACACTTAATAAAAACAAATTTTATTAATTGTTATGATTAATACACTCGTTATTGTTGTGTAAATGCCATCTTATTTTCCTTTTTGCTTGATACAAGTAAACTTAGTGCAGTGTATACTTTTGCCTGTCAGTGACAGATGTTTTCATAAACAAAATGTAATCTGACATTCACCTATAGACTTAAGTCAAGACTAGACTAAATTTTTTATCTTTCTTTCCAAGGCCTGCCCTAAATGAGTTTGTTTTGGAACACATGATATATTACATAACAAGCTCCGAAAGTCGCGTATATCGTGCGAGTATATTTGAGAAACGTCGACAATGTCAGTAGATTACCAGTAATTTTTAGGTCAAAAAAACATATTTTCAATAGGTTTTAGGTTAAAATGACATATTGTCGGCAATTCTTAGGTTAAAATGACATATTTAGCCCACTGTATAACTGAATTGTGTATTTTTTCATAACAAACACGTTCGTTATTATAACGACCGGCTTTAGTATGTAGCCACTGTAACGTATTTAGCATTAATTTAATATTCGTATATTTAGAACATCGTAAAATATTTCGCATCGCTCTGTTTTGTTGTTTTTTCA
>CALNHX010008343.1:0-60167 GCA_940337035.1 Agriotes lineatus | reverse complement strand
TATAGAAATATAGAGAATTTTTCATTTAATATAAAAAAGTTGAATATTCATAATCGAAACAGTTGATTGTAATCTTCAAACTAATATCGTCAAAATCTAGGTATAAGTATATCATTTAGTAAGATATATACAGTTTATTGGGTAATAATCTTTAAGTAATGAGCCATAATCAGGGGTCGTTCTTATAAACTGCAAGGTATATAGGGTGATTCATAACGTACGGAGGAGACTAGAGGGGCAGCTGGAGGAGACCAATATAAAATCATTTTCTTAATAAACTTCTTACCAAAACCCAATAACATAAAAATCTTCTCTTCTTAAGGTGCCGTCTTCTTTGGAAGGTTGGCAATCATCATGATTATTTGCGTCTTGTTAACTGCTGCTCTGAAAAATTGGTTTTGTGAGCAATTGAACCATTCTCTTACGTTGCGTAGCCACGACATTCTTCTTCGTCCAATGTTGCGTTTTCCTATAATTCTCCCTGTATAATAATTTGCAGATAAAAATAACACCACTTGAAGATTTTTGTAAATTAATACATATCATTGCATTTTCGTTTTCGTAGAAACATATTTCTTAGAACCAATGATACTGTGAAAACACAGTAAAAATAAGATACAAGTTTAAATTTAAAAAAAATCACCATAACAGAAACATTCACTTTAGGTGTTCGAAATGTTGACCCCATAATTAGAATGGAAGTCCACGATCTTACCCAAAGGTTACCTGAAGATGGCACGTTGCGCATCACGAGATCAGCGCAATGTGTGAATCCCACAACTGATATGAATACCCGAAGGAAGAGAATGAACAACCAAATAGGAAAAATGTTTCAGTGATTGTTCATCAGTGAACATCAATTTTTAAGCCCTAATTTTTATGTTCTATATCTTTTATTAATTTTTTTAACTAAACATTGTTTAATTGATTCTTAAATATTCTCTGCTTGAACTGATAACTTATAGTACTACCTCAGCTTGTAAAAAATGCTCGTTAATTTATTGAACCTCAACTTGCTGTAACTTTCTTGGTGTTGGGTTTTGATCAGAAATTTATTAAGAAAACAACTTTACTTTGGTCCCTTCTAGCTACCCTCTCAGTCTCTCCCGTACGTTATGAAACACCCTGTGTAAATGCAAGGGCCCATTGAAAATGGCAATAATAGTAGTCAAAGAAACAAAAACAAAGTTCGGTTCCCAAAATGGTTGACTTGACCGGTACAAATCGAAATCGCTTTTGTTAATGGCTCAGTGCCAAACTGTCCACGCACAGATATAGAACAAATATTGTTAACGGGTAAAATAGGGCACAAGTCCGCATGCAACGGACTTTACTACGGTTTACTAAAAACAAAATGAAATTACCTTAGTTCGACTTGGTAGCGCAAAGAAGTGCTCCTTAAAATAATATTGCACACAGGCCATTATAGTTCACAAGCCAAACTCAAATAGTTATCTGAAAAAGTCGATTATGAAATGTTATAATAAAATATATCATATAGAAATTTGGTATAAATTATTATTATTGCTAGAGAAAATAATATTTTTAAAATAACCAGTTCTTTTCTGTATTTGTAACCTGTATTTTGAGTAAACGCAAATTTGAACAATAAAAACCCTTTATTATAATGGTATTTTCCTTCTGGATGGTGTATTAAAGGATGTGATATGGTAATATTGAAGAAACGGAGAATAAACGAATGTTAATAAACAGACTGAATAAATAAAGTAACAAATAACAGTATGAAGAAGAATAAAAACATTTAATAATGGTAAATAGTCTTTATGGATAAATAAATCTGTAACTTGCATTTTGTGTGTTTATTTGGAAAATAATGTTACACTATGTTACACAACAGATGAGAGTGTACCAACGGTCTTTCTAAATCTTCTTATCTTCTCTTCCTTCTTTAAGCTTTCACTATCTTGTGAGGTTATAAAAGTAATGGCGATGTCTGTACAGCTTGGGAGATGCTTAACTAATATTTCACCTATAAATTTGTTAAATTGCGTTTGTAATCAGTCCACAACTTGTGGCACTAATGTTCGACGATTTGTACTAATTACTATTACAATACGCAGAGAATTCTGCAAAAAATACCAGTTTACAAATAATTTTTGCTGAAATTGAAGTTGTACCGATATCTTTTTTTCAACGGTTGCTTACAGAGAAATAACATATTTCTGTTTTATAAATAAATAATTTCCAAGACAACCAACAACATTGTAAGTAATGTGTGATCTGTATTATCAACATTTTAACTGTTCAGTCGAACGTTATTATTCCCACATTTTACGTTAGAACTGGTATTTCAAGCAAAACAACTCCTGGAGTCCCACCAGCTGTTTTAAAAGCTAGCTACAGCTATAGTTCGAGTAAGTAAACTTATGCATTGATTGCTATAACATTGCTTCAAATTAATGTTGTAACGAAGGGTTGAGGGTGGCCCTCACTTGTTGGGGAAAGTTGTATTGGGTATTTTGCCAGCTGGTAAATATCGGGTTAGGTTTGCTAACTCGTCGTGGAGGCCGGGGTTTCAGCAACGCTGCAAAAGAAACTATGGGAGAGGGCGCCAAGTCCTCGACTCAGACAAATCCTTGGGTCGGATGACTCCAAGGTAGGAATATACCAAGCCAATCACAATAATAGCAGAGGAAACTAGTAACAAGATTTATTCAGTTTCTGGTTCTATAATGAATTTTATACTATCGGGCAGATTAACAGGGATAAATATATAAATAACCATAAGTACAACAGAGAGGTGTAATAAATAGCATAAGTATATGTATATAACAATTCACAACGCATTAAAAAAAGTGTGTTCGGGGATTGAGTTCACATAAGATGTAAATAATAAAAAATATTCGACTTAGAAGCTGATATTCTAAGATTCGTTCTTGCTTGTTCTCAAACCAAGATTTTGAGAAAATAAATCATACTAATTAGTATACAGGGTGTTTTTAAAATCGATTTTTAAAAACTGGCTAAGAGTAAACTACTTTTCTTAAAAGATGTAACCAAAAAAATTATTAAGGAAAGTTGTTTAGAATTAAGAGTAATGGCAGACTCTCAATTTTCAGACAAATCGGCCTACTTCAATTTTTAAAAATAATTTTTGATTTTTTATACCAACATACCTTTTATCGTGGCTGTAGGGGGCACTCTAACTGGTTCATGAACAAAATGTTAAAAAAAAATAATTGATTGCCTCTTACAGCTACGATAAAAGGTATATTGGTATAAAACATAAACAATCAAAGTAGGGAGATTTGTCTGACAATTGAAAATCTACCATCTCTCTTAATTCTAAACAACTTTTCTTCATCCTTTTTTTTTTGTTATCTCTTCTAATAAAGGTAGTCTACTTTTGAGCATTTTTTAAAAATCGATTTGAAAAACACCCTGTATATTAATTGATTTGATTGATTTTTTCAAAATCTTGATTTGCGAACAAGCAGGAGCGAATCCTAAAATATCAGCTTCTAAGTCGAATATTTTTTATTATTTACAATTTTACACATGTGAACTCAATCCGTGAAAAGGGAAGAGCTGCGTAATTAGAATTAGCTTAAGGGCAGTAGGTACTAAGCTAATACCTAATTTGGATTACCGGGGACGCGTCAATTCGGCACCGAACTTAATCCCCTGCACTAATGATAGGTCAACTGAGCACTGCTAAATCAGGTAACTTTAAAATGTATACGAGATTGGTCAACTCAGCACTGGACTACCTGAGGCAGATAACGATTAGCTAATGGTTGGTAATTACTTTATAATCTCCTCAAATACATATCTCCAAATAACTTTCTTTCTGAGAACTATAAAAGAGGGTTGCTGTATGCAATATTTAACCATTTTTAAAATGGAATTTGTAGTAGACGTTATGCAAAGCGAGCGTGGACAGAAAATATTAGTAATTAACGATTTTAAATTCAGGAATCGTAAAGTATTGAAGAGTGGTGTTACTTTGTGGACGTGTACCACAACAAACTGCAAGGAAAAGTGTCACACTGCAAGTGGTAAGAATATTTCAGAATTTTTTATATTCATAGTTCTACAGTGTCCGCCATGTCTGCACAAAATTTCTGCATCAAATTTTAATGTTTAGTTTCTTCAATTTTTTCCGAAAAATATTTAACATTTATTTTTTTCGTGTATTGAAAATCGCGTGACAAATATTTTTGATAATTTTGTGGTTATTAATCATGCTTAAACCAATGTCGAAACAGTACGCAGTATTGTCCCGATTTGTATATAACATGGTAAATATAGCAGTATTTCTATTTTGTAGTTGACAGCACAGAGATAGTAGACTTCGACTTCACCCACAACCACCTTCCGGATCTGCAAAAAACGGGCCGGCAAATGGTAAACAATTCCTGCATATGAAAAGCCACAAGTGAACTTTGTGAGAAGCCCAGCAAGATTATGAACAAGGAAGTTGCGAATTTGTGCTACAAGGAACACTTACAGTATGAGATTTACGGCTGATTCGACGTTGCATAAGCCGAAATAGGTTAAATTGCTTACCTAAAATACCGAAGAACGTGAGTGAGGTACATGAAGTTTTGAACTCTTTCAATTTAAAAACGGATAGGCAGGATGATTTTCTTCTGTATAATAATTCGAAAAATAGTATTGTAATTTTCGGTTGTGAAAATAATTTAAGAAGCTTAAGTAGTTCAGATAAGGAACGGCTAAAGTTAGGACGGCGTACCAACGTTGGCAGTTCGTGCACTGATGGATAAAGCGGGAAACAAACTTTCAAACTAATATGTTTCAAATTACAATGATACGTATATTAACTCAAAAATTTACCGCAATGCAACTGTTATGATTACGCATAAATTCTCCAAAATTTACTAAATTATATTTACTTTAATTTTCTTTTAGGGAAGCCAAATGCTAATATTCATTTGTTAAATTAATAAAAATCGGTTTATAAAAACATTTTACATTTTGTATTAAAAAAATTTTAGATATAATATAATTATTCATTTAAATAGTTATTAATGTAAATATTAAAAGATAATACAAAATATGTTTTTTCTAATTATTCACTTATAAATAATCATTTCCAGGATCCTTTGATATAATTTCTGAATGCGTGCCATATAAAGTTTCTGTAATTAGCCGAGTTTCTTCAATATTGGGTTTCCTACCGTTTCTGTTCTTATTTTGTTTACGTGTTGAATGAAAGAGGCCTGTTTTCGAATTTTCTTATTAGCTGGCTCTCCAACATACTCTGTTTTTAAATAAAAGTTTTTTATTTCCATTTCACTAATGAATCCAGCACTTTTTATATTATCCAAATTAGTTTTAATTGTTCGGTTGAATACTCTTTGGTTTTTATCTTTTGAACTAAACTTAAAGCTCCAGAACTTATTTCATCCAAAAGTGTATCATTATTTCTTGAAAATGTTGCTAAATTTTGAATAACATTGTTAGCTTCATTACTACTATTTCCTGCTATTATATTTGTGCTACCAGGAGCTGAGTTTGGGTAATTAGATGCAATATAGTGTATATGTTTATAGATTAAAGTTCTTGTATGAAATCCACGCAAGTGCAGCTAAAGGAATGCAAACATATGGAGCAAAAAAAGCATTTTATTGGGCAGCATACATTACCGTAGGAAAAATTTTTTGTAATTAAATATGTGTTTTCACTAGAATCACATTTAATGGTATAAACTTTGTTGTCTTCTATTACGTTCTCAGTAAACTTGGTGAATATTGCTACACGATGTCTTGCATGGATATTTTTCACTAGTTCTGAAGTATCCTATTTTGTTAGTTTCATAATTCTTTCAAATTTTTTATTTTTAAAAACTCCATCAAAACATGAAGTTACTTGTCTAAACATTTAATTTTTTTACTTTGTAAATAATAATATTTTAGTGTTTTATGCATACTATCGAGATGCATACTTGTATTGGCAATTGCTCCAACTCGAAAACAATAGGCCCATTTTCAAAACAAGTTGCATCATAATTAATGAAATATTGACGAAACTTTAATGTTGATTCATTTTTCAGATATCCAAAAACTTGAAATTTCTGCAGATCCAAAAGTGTCTGTAAATATTTTAAAGTTTTATAAACCCATTCCCTCTTCTCAGCATTATTAATTTTTGACAAATTTGACTGCCACGCACGATCTATGTGCCAGGAACAATAAAGCTGTTTATGTGGTCGACCCATTATATTTTCCCATAGGTTATAAGATAGGTACATTTGTTATATTTGACATAAAAGTGTCAGTTTTTATAATGTCCACGTTATCTCTTATTTTCTGAAAGAAACCTTGATTGATATAAGAATTTTTCCTGTTAGAAAACATAAATTCTAAGGGCATCCCTTCATTAAACTCATCTACACTTAAAATGGTAGTGAGTTCAAAATCATAGGTAGTAAGTCCATGTGTGCTGTCAATGGCAATAAATATAGTTCCACATTTTTTAAAAAGTGCTGAATCCATCAGTGAAATGAAAATAAAAAAACTTTGATTTGAAAACAGAGTATGTTGGATAGCCCGCTAATAAGAAGATTCGAAAACAGGCCTCTTTTCATTCAACACGTAAACAAAATAAGAACAGAAACTGTAGCCGCAAACCCAATATTGAAGAAACTCGGCTAATTACAGAAAATTTACATGGCACGCATTCAGAAATTATAACTAAGGATCCTGGAAATGATCATTTATATGAGTGAATAATTAGGAAAAAAATATTTTTTCTATAACCATTTAAAAATGAACAACTTTCGTCACGTTTTACCCCAACCGAAAACGCCAGTTCCGGGACCAATGATAGAATATCCCATAACGTTAACTTTCGTCTCTAGTGACGAAAGTAAGTGGTTGCAATTTCAGATATTAAATGCATTCTGCCATATCCAATTGTAATTTAATTTTACAAAGCACAATAGAAAAACACGATTTAGCACAAAAACGTGTAAATTTACTTTGTATAACGTAATAAATGCAAAATACAGTTATAAAAATTAACACGAAATTGGCAGGACTTCTCATCAAGTAGCCTTGCTCTCGGACGGTACCTAGTGTTTTAGTGCAGTAGTAGTGAACCATGGTTATGGAAAAAGTATAGTGTTTTACTCGTCGAAAAGCATTTTCTGCAACTTGAGAACATTATCAAACTCGGCTACGCCTCGTTTGATAAACTGTTCTCTCGTTTGCAGAAAATGCTACTTTCGTCACTCGTTAAACAATATACTATTGTATTATCTTTTAATATTTACATTAATAATTATATTATATCTAAATTTTTATTAATAAAAAATATAAAATGTATAAATAACCTGATTTTTATTAATTTAACAAAAAAATGAATATTGGCATTTGGCTTCTCTAAAAGAAAATTAAAGTAAAGATAATTTACTAAATTTTGGAGCATTTATGCGTAATCATAACAGTTGCTGTTACGGTAAATTTTTGGGTTAATATACGTATCATTGTAATTTGAAACATATTACTTTGAAAGTTTAAGTTTCCCGCTTTACCCATCAGTGCACGAACTGGCAACGTTGGTACGCTGTCCTAACGTTAGCCGTTCCTGTTCAGATAGGTATTATATGGACGGCACTTTCAAATACTGTCCAAAATTCCTTTTGCAATTGTTCAGTGTACATTGTGTAAGGAATGGACATTATATACCAGTGTTATTTTGTTTGCTACCTAATAAGCAGACAAGTACATACATAACTCTTTTTACAAGTATAATGGAATTATCATCAAAGATAGACATACCATTACAACCAAAACATATTATAATTGACTTTGAGATTGGTATACATAATGCTGTAAAAATTGTGTGGCCTTTTGCAACAATATTTGGGTGTAGCTTTCATTTAGCGCAACGCTGGTTTCGAAAAATTCAAAGCTTAGTTAGGGTTAGTAAAAACTTACCGACAAACTGCTGACGAAGGCAAGTGGTTGCAGCATCTGTTTGGGCTCCCATTTCTTTCCTCAGATAGAGTGTCGGAATTTTTGTCAATGACTTTATGGCAGATCTTCCAAAGTCAAAGACGTTCGAAAAAATGGCCTGATTAAGTAACAAACGACTTCCGGGATTGGACCGTGTCATGATTGAGATCGAAGAACTCAACGTTTCGCCCACTTTCGTAAGGGGCTTCATCAGTCGAGTTTCGCCTCTGACGTGGTTAACACGTTGAGTTACCGTGCTCTTTTGCTTTTTTCCTCCTGATGAAGCCCCTTACGAAAGTGGGCGAAACGTTGAGTTCTTCGATCTCAATCATGACACGGTCCAATCCCGGAAGTCGTTTGTTACTTAATGACAATGGCCGTGAAAGCCTCAAAAATGGCCTGATTACTTGACAGACACATATATAAGTGAAAATCGTACGACACTCATTAATGACCAATAGAAAAATTAGTTCACGAGCCGTTACCAAGACAATAACAAAATTTCTTGGAAATTTTTTGTAGGTAGACCAACCTAACTGTGAGGGTTTGTGGCGTTACGATTTTCTTACCGAATCTGCATTCGAGCATTAATTCATATCCGGAAATTATTTTCGTGCATTCCAACAACGTCCTAATTTGCCCTCGCGTCCCGCTCGGGCAAATTAATACGACGTTGTTGGACCGCACCCTAAAAAAATTTCCGGAAAGAATTGATGCTCTTATGAGATTATATGTGAATATTCGCTTTTTCCGCCTGACATGTGGTCATGCCATACGAGCCATGTAGGTTTAACTGCCAACCCATGCGAATCATTGCATGCGCATTTTTCAAATTGTTTTTATCACACGCATCCAAACAGTAACGTGTTTGTCAATAAGCTGTTGGAGTTTCAGACAAGTGTATATATAAAAATCCAAAGTGTAAATACCCGCGTATTTGTAAAAAGTAAAAGGGTTAGGCAGGCGGAAGATATTCCAAAAACAATGTATGTTATCTGAAATCTGGAAAGATTAAAGAATATGATTTTGTAAAGGTAGTTTCGCATAGGTATAAGTTGTAGTTTGTAGGTATGCTTGTAAGTGTTTAAATAATTATTGTTGACAATATACGAGTAACAATACCTGTTTCAGTGTAAAAATAGTTGTAAATATACGAAAAACAGAATTTTGTGCTTTTCTTTAGAAACCTTTGTATTTTATTACGCTCTTGCAAATACAGGCCATTAGCCCTGATTAGCATCGGTGCTGAATTGACGCATCAAGAGTGCTCAGTTGACGGATGTGTTCACCGCACCGGTGCCCCGTTGACCCATCTACTTGGATGTCAAAATCTTGAGAGGATTAAATGCTCAGTTGACTATCGCCCGAATTACCCACTTATAATTTTATATAAGGAAGCTCCGTAAGAGGGAGGGGGCCAACCAGACGGCTTCTCCAGTGGTGTCAGCCAACGGCAAGGTTTTACAGTTTAGGGACCTTGAACCAACGGGCTCTCGGAGCCCTGCCGGAATGACCCAAGGGGGCAGCGAAGCCAAGTTGGAATATCGCCAGCTACCAGCTACTGGTGTGACTCACACATGTGCATAACGCAGGTGTCAGGGGACGAGAATTTGAATCCCATACAGGTAACGTCTTCAGATTGAATATAGTGATTCCAGAGAGGATGATAAAAAGTGATCTCAGGGGGTAAAATCAAAAAGCTAAAAATATACTAATTTCTAGATAGATAACGGAGCTAAAAGAAGAAAGCCGTAGACAACTAACCTTTAATTGGGGAGTAGCCAAAAGCGCAGTCCAAAACGAAGCGGATGTGCCCCCAGAAATTCCGTAAGTGCCTGGCGAGCGTAAGGAAACTTAACAACTATCCTTAACGTTCAACGGCCCCCTTTTAGGCTTCGATGTCCTCTCTCAAAATTGTGCAAGCCATAAATCAGGCTAATGAAGCAAAAGAGCCCAAGGAGCAACCAACTCTCTCTTTCGAAGATTCGAATGGAACAGGCCGGATAATTTGCCAAAGCAGTGCAATCCAGCTTATCAGAAACTCTCAAAATTTTGAAAAGCACCCACAGAAAAACTACTGGAACATGGAGTGTTCTAAATTAATAAGTACCTATAACTGTACTTTTCTGAAAAATTTGTTATCACAAGATGAGAATAGAGTTGCTGAGCAATTCAGGGGCAAGCTTTGCACAATGAATGCTTAATAATAAAATTCAACCAGTTAATTTCAATAATGCATGAGAAACTACAAATTAAGCGTAACAATGTTTCGGATTGCTGCTGATTTTGTCAGACTAGAATCGCAAAATCGCTTTATTCAAAATACAAACCTTTTTATTAGAATTTTACTTAATACATAAGCTACTAACTTTAAATTCGTTCGATCCTTGTACCTTGTGCCTGTGCTATAAGCTAAACTTGAGAAATTGCATCACAGCATTAGTGTAGCTATAATAAATTTACCTGTTAATAAACGTTACAGGTAGAAAAGGTAAACATGCAAAAAATATGGCATTCATGAAAATGTTACATTGATTAGACAAACATTAAAAGTAGATTTTTTTAGAACAACAGTCAAGCGCTGCATAAACAGCATTAATGTAGCTGCTAGAATAAACTAAACATGCAATGGCGCAAACCACCGAAAGAAGAAGTGGAAATAACATTCACGACCATGGTGTACAGAATACAAGATGAAACGTTTCCGGAGATGGGAAGGGAAGATGTCAACCAATCCCCCATGGCCTACACAGGAAATCTGTTATGGCCGCGATCATAGTGTAACCATGGACGCGTTCGTATATTGTTGCTGGCACTGTCGATCGATGTCAAATTCAAGGTTAGCAGATTAGGTTTTTCGTCAGTCTGACACCAGCTGACGCAAAACCTAACCACGAATTTGACATCCTCAGCGCCTTCAACAATACACTTCAGTACTACCAATCGTGCCATTTGTGGGCCCATGTCCTATTGGTTGAATTTGAGATCCGCTCACATTCTGGAAACGTTACACCTTGTATTCTTTACACCATGTACACGACATTGAATTTTACGCCTAGTGACAATATATGCGGTTAACAATAGACAATAAACTATCGTCATAACATACACGAGTTGTGTAATCCAAAAGGTTATATTATTAAATAGTGTGATGAGGTTAACGTCCTCAGATAGACTTCCATTAACTGTATTGGTGTAAAACAGCAGCCGTCCGGAATGTTAGGATCTTCCCAAATGTGAGAATGACTTTTGAAATCCTTGCAGGCTACACCAAGGGCATAGAAATCATATCTGCAGCAGGGCTGAGCTTCAATCTGGATAATAACAGTTGCTATGAAAAATGCAATAGTTTAAACAACGTTTAAAATGCAAAATCTAGATGTCTCTGTCAAAGTTTGAAAGTTAGTGGGATTTTTCTTAGTATAACGTCCCAAGTTAAGATAACAGTATCACGAATACACAAGGACTTGGAAATCAATATTTTGGTGTCAGATTTGATATAGGTAATTGGGGATTTTAATGCAAGACAGCAGTTCGGACTAGAGCGAAAAATCCCAGCACAGCGGTTGTCGAGCTAAACTGGAAATTGCAGTTTCTCTGTAAATTTTAATCTTATATTACGTGTATTTCATCTTCTTTTCGCTTTTCAATTTGTTGTAACCAGTATATTTGCATTTAGCCAATGATATAGATTGTTATTAACAATGGAATAACGTCTCTCTGTGTAACTATATAAGAGTATAGATGCGGGTGACCCGGAAAATAAAGGAGACTCACGTTTTAGCCATATGTAATGAAACCATGCAAGTATGGTTTGTATTATTGAAAATTAAACTGTTTTTTTGAAGAAGTAAAAGAAAACTTAACAAATGTCTGACTTTTATTTCATCGGCATCGGTGTAAATAAATGGTTTACTTACATGCATAACTGAAAATGGTCAAGGAGGATATAGTGTTCATTGCTACAATCTTTACCAAATCCATGGAAGCTGCCAACTTTGGTTCGGATCGACTCTATTTTGTCCCCAGTAAGCAGATCCAGCAGCATTGGCGTGTTGTGTATAGCCCTGTTCATATTCACCTGCACATAAATCAGTATAACCCGCGTAGTGGGGGAGGAAGAAATTTTTTATCCCTTTTAAGTTAAACACATTTTACCTGGAACTGTTGCTGCATATCCTTGAAAACGGCACGTAGTCGGTTGTCTAACCCCAAATGCTTCTTTTTGTGCACGGTAAATTGGAGTCGCCCGATGAACGCTTTGAACGAGCTTGGAATGTGGAAAGAATCGTTTAGTCATCGCAAAATGCATTTACATAATTACAAACGCTTGTTTGTTGCACTCTAAAACTGTGTCCAGCAATTTAAATATTGCCAGGTCCATGTAGGCTGCGACACACAGAGATCATCATCTCATTATACAGGCCTTTGCGACCATTTATAGTTCTAGAATACAATGCTTAAAATACATTTGAAATAATCAAATTGACTTGGACTTCAACTGTGTAAACACACGGCAAGAGATGCAGATATCCCGTATCAACATTTCGTGTAAGTGTAATCTATAACTCAGTAATTCAGTATTGAGTGTAAATTTCTAAATTTTAATTCCTTATAAAATGTATATGTATTTATGAAGTTATAGCGTTAATATTAAAAATATAAAAGGTGTCTCGCTGCAGAGCAACGCTAGTTTTGAGCGCTTGTGCGTAAGTTTAGTAATTCCGATATCGCCTTTCTCAAATTAAATGTTATGTAGTCGTTATATTGTTAAGTCTGGTTTATTTAACTTCAATTCGGCCTCAAAGTCGTCTATACGGAATTATTTCAGAGCAAAGTTGCCAGTAATTACGAATAAAGTTTATGCAGTAACGGAAAGTTTTAAATTGTTGCAGTATTAAACGTTAACAACTATATTGACAACGATCTGTTAATTTGTGATTTTGTGCTACACATGAGCTTAACAGTTTATAGACACCTCAGAACAGAACAGCAAAAATATAAATTAACACTATTATATACAGATGACATTCCTGTCTAAAAGAAAGAAACGTCTAATTACAGAAAACCCTCAATTAGCCATCACTATTCTTTATATCTCACTTAAAGAACTACGCTTAAAAAATCAATAAAAACTTTAGCCTATTGTTCAAAGTACAACAAATCCAATAAAAAATGTACCAGTTTAATACAAAACAAAAGAACAGCGCACTATAAAATGCAACAATGCTTCAAACACCTACATCCATTAAAGATTGTTACGGTGAAAATATTTAACCATGGCAATTGGTATCCATATAGCACTTTGTAGTACTTAAATTATTAGGAATCCCTTATTGTTTAATCAAAAATGTTGTTAGCAAGTACTGCAATCGTTATGGCTACACTTTGTAGCGGTAAGTAAGTGAAATTCGGCAACAACATTGATACTTACATTTTGAGAAGAATTTGTTTCAGTACTATTATGCCTTGCTGCTGCGGATCCTGAACCTAAGCCTCTGTTTTATCGTGCAATGGTTAAGCCACCACAATAATCATTCAAGGGTCTATATCTGTTGCTTAAGGACATTGCTTATATTAAATTATATTTATCAGGTACCTTAGAAGCGTTTGATAGCAGTATTATTGGTGATGAGTATTATAATGAGTAATAAAAACAACGGAGCAGTTGTTGGAGCCTAGGATTATTTATTTTTATGTGAACTATTTTCCAAGTTAGTTGGGTAAACCTGAAATATGAATGTGAGTAGTGTACGCCTATAAAGGAAAGAAAATAGTTTTCCGCACTCATATTCACAACTTAAACCTACGTAATCTAGTTCTTACCATAACACCACCTCTTCATAGGACAGTTTTTTTTCAGAGATCATTTCTATACAATATTTCTAAAAGTTACAACGCATTGCCTAATAATATAAAACATCTAAACATAAGGTCATTTGAGCGACATCTATTTTTGGCGCTTTTGAAGGAACAGGGATAGAAACGCTTAGAATTTAGATCTGCTTCTCTTAATTATATATAGTTATATCTGTTTCTTCGTAGTGAAGGTTCATTCGGGGCATCATATTTTAGTTTTAATAATGTTTAATACACATAGGCATTCAGTTAAAAAAAAATTAAATTATTTTTTTAATTTTAGGGTTTGAGCGGAAGAGCAGGGCCTATCTTAAAAACGGCATCTGAACTCCACCCTAAGATTTCTAGCCAACTAATTTTGGTTCTATGTATTTATGTATTTACATGATAATTTGTACGTTTACAAGTGGCAGAAATAAAGACAATATTATTATTATTATTATATAAATTAACTTTACTCATTAATAATGTGCTAGAATTTGAACGCCGCCGACTCAAGTAGCAATTGACGCCTGACTTCCAGCGAGCCAAGACTTGCAATAAGAGCAACGACTCGGCGATCTGAGAGTCCGCAAGAAGTTAGCCTAGACGCATCCCTACCTGATTTCCCGAAGAGATGATCAAGGTGATAGAAGACATGGTATAAGAAGAAGGTGCTTGGTCGGGTGAAAACACTTAAGTCAAGCGACCAGTCTAGTCTAGCCCTATCTGGAGGTCTCCAGGACTAACGCAAAGCTGCTTGTAGCAAGAGAAGGCTTTTCAGTTAAACCTGAAGCAACCGCTTGATCCTGCCAAGCTAGATTTTGTCAGAGCCGACATTCAAAGCCGGGTTTTCCTGCAAAAAAATGCAATGCCCTCCTATTAGGAGCAGTCTTCTAGAGATCCAAATATCCACCAGATCTCCAATCCTGAAATAGTTCCCCATGGCCGCATTTCATAAAACAACTTTGAAACGTTTTTCTTTGCACTTCGCAATTTTCTATCAATAGTTACTACATGTAAATATATTTGACAAGTCGGAAAGTAAAATTTCAGCAAGATTATGCAAAGTGCAAGTAATCACCTAAAAGCTAGCGAAGTTGTATTTCATAAACCGCAAAATTTTTCAATTTTTAAAATTCAAAACTGCACACTGCAAATTTAAAAGTTGCAAGGTTGTTTTATGAAGTAGGACCCTGATTACCGGTTTTAGTACCGCAGTACGCTTTTAGAACCAGCCCTTAGATCGCACATTTGGACTGCCGCTCTCGGCATTAGGAGACGTTCCAACCTCTTGTTACACGATAAATTGCTCATTAAGACCCCATGGGACGCTCGTAGCAATGTTCGCCCCTGCGCGTACCCCACAGCCCAAATGCTTCGGCCAGAACTCAATCGCGAGAAGGGTTCACAGGTTTAGGGTGAGTTTCGGGGCGAAATGCGACGACGGGGTGTCGATATTGGGTTATTGAGACAAAGTTAAGGGGCGCCACGACCTTTGGAAGATGTTACAATTGATAGATAACTGACGACCGGTCAAAAGTCGAAAACCAACCGCAGTAGCGATGCGTCGTACTCCAAGGGGGTGTTCCCACGGCACTGGCTTTTACACCTACCTTTTTGGTGTCCTTTCTCCAGTTGCTTAGGCCCTGTACAAAGGAATACATACACAACGCAGCAAGAAACTCAATTCTTGTCGGTCACAATAGTGCACAAATAATTGAAATGGAAAGCAATACGTAAATTAAAAATAGGTAATCTACTACCATGCTAGTTACAGGCCCGAAGGCAAGTGTTCAGGTAGCAAATGCTACAAATTGGGGTTAGTAAACAAATGCAACACAATAAGGGCTGAAGGCCCAGGGAGCGGCACATCCGCTGAAAATAATGGTCACCTAGGTCCCGGAATACGCTTATTTAATTTGCCAAATGGCTCACTACCATTCCCGGAGCCAGGCTCCCATAAACTTATGCTGAAGGCTTATATTTGCAATGCTTGACAGTAAATAATGGGTCGGGCAGTTAGCATACGGCCCACAAATAACATATAAGACAACTGGAGAGTTCCGGTGCTTCGCACGCCACTGTATTATACGCAATTCACTGTTTATTAATACTAGTACAATACCTTACGTCAGCGCTAGGGCTCCTAGCAACTGGATTGTTGAAGTGCTCTCGTACAGAAGAGGGTTGCGATAAAAGCTTAGATGCGGCAGGGGTTGATAGGCAGGTAGGGACGGTTGACCAGCTTACTCGGGGAATTGTGGCGGTAAGATCCTTCAGAGAAGTAGCAGGGTGGAGCCAAACGATAACTCACAACTGCTCACTCTGTATATTGATGCTTTGTGTTCGTTCCTGTCGCAAATCCGCTGATAATCGGCGAGGAAATGTACACACCGGTACTTGAAACTTTAAGGATGGAAAAGCACTTGTAACTGCACACAAGTCCGAGGGTAAAACACGCCCCTAAGAACTAAAGGGGTTGTTCTTTGTTCTTAAGTTAACTTGCACATCCGTGCGATAGCGAAGCTTAATTTGGACTCTCCTGGGAGGGAACGCGCTGGAGGCGGCGTTAATTTTTATCATTCCGTCATGCGTAAAACTTTCCATCGTTGGGCATCTCACTCAGGTGCATAAAGAATCTATTGTTCGAAGTGCTGAATTGCATCGCCCAAAATGTAACGTGCAACAAAGCGCGGGGCTTCCCCCGTGACTTACGCGCGTCTGGCCGTCGCCGAAACCTGATATTCACGGCTTCGCCTTTTAGATTGAAACTGAACGTAAACTCCATCTGCCAGCGATTTGTTAAGTCACTTAGCGGGGTTTATGCTATGATCATGCGTTACAGCGTTCGCCTCTATATTGAGGCAAAAGCCTTATTTAAGATACCTTATGCGACAGATGTCGGTGCCTGGCCTGCAAGTGCGTCAAACAGTTAGATAAATAGGGAAATATGCCCGATGGCTTAAATTACGCTGCAATACGCGGGAGAAGAATGCGGAATTGTACATATATTTTTAACGGGAATCGGAAGTCTTAACACCCCCTTTACTTAAAGAGATTGACCCCGGAAGTCTCTTGAGTCGTTCAAAGAAAACCGAGACGACCGAGCTACGCCTGACCTGAAATCACACTTCACGTGCGATCAGAACTTACACGGGCCAGAGACAAGGTATAGGCGGTAGGAAGCCCAATATAAAAAAAAGGTGATTAGCTGATAGAATATACCGGTGAGGAAGGAATGGGTAATTAACGACCAGGGGACCGATACGGAGGCATGGGCCTGTGTATAGGAACATACCGGTGAGTCTACAGAAGACCCAAAGGAAAACAACACACGCGGCGTGAACGGGAGCAAAGATTGGTAATCGAGACGAGTACTAATGAAATACTAGAAGGTGATTATAAAACGGGTACGGAAAACAGCAAAGATAGACCAAAAGGTAAGGTACCTCTATGGTATAAAAAATGCGCAAAGCGCAAAACCGCTACGTAGTTAACAACAGGTACGGAAGGCAGAGATTGAAGATCGATACCTCCCATAAAAGAGCTCCCCCGTCACTCAATCGTCGTGACAGACACCACATGCTACCGTCCCCGGTAGATAAAACTATACCAGCAAAGCGTGACGAGTTCACGAAGCACCGACAACTAAGGCAACCGATAAAGACAGAGTTGCACCCCCAAAAGAATTACGCGCTCTGGCTACTAGATAGGGTGCAAAAGGAGTGTAGTGAGAAGAGGAAGAAGAAAGACTGGACACGCCAGTGGAAAATACGGAAATTCGGGTCGGACCTGGTGGTTCGCAGAAGGCTAGTATCCATCCCCTTGACCACAGGAGACGGGCGACATTAAACAAATTGTCCCAAAAGGAATGGTACTCCACCAGGGGTCCACTAAACGACCAAGTTTGGTCCCCTCGGGGAACCAAACAAAACACTCACCAACATCACACGAAAAAAATCCGACAGTCTCGCCGGCAGGCTCGACTGTCCCTCCAAACTACGAAAACCGACCATGCCCGAAACAGACATGGCACGTACTGCAACGATAGGCACGAAACACCGGTTGGACCTTAACACCGGGTCCATGGCCATCGCCTAACAGCACGGTTTCGGAAGGTGGAAAATAAAGATGCGCAAAGGGGTTGGGTAGTCGTCGCCGGGACACGGTTGATAGAACTGAGAGAAGAAAATAAAGGTAAAAATAGTGTGCAGAGAAGAAGAGTGTGACCCAACGGGGTCGTTTGGTTGAACCAAACTGAATGCTTGAAGCACTCCTCGAGATCGGGTAAAATAATGTCTTACACCTGCATACGTTTCCGTCCAACCTACCAACCAGACACAGGGATCAATTCCCAAGAAGGTAGTGTGATACCAACCGAAAAATAAGTCGCAAATATGGGTTTGTCACAAATGGTAAAACGTCTTACTCCCGAGCACAATTCCGCCCAAGCGACCAAGGGGAACTCTGGGAAAAATGCTTGCAAAGATTGCAATCAATAAATAAAAAGAAGAAATATAAGGGAGCCCAAGGTTTCGTCCACGATCCACCTGGAGAGGGCACGCTGCGCGTCACGAGATCTGGATTCTGGATTAAAAATGGAGGGTGAGTTACCTCACACGCACTTAGGCCGCATTAGGTGGGCCCATTGTGCTACCTCCCAGCAGCTCTCCAAGTTGGGTATCACTCAAGCCATCCAATCTTTTGAATGTACTTAAGGACGACCGCAACTGGAATGTTGCTAATTCTGGCCATATCGGGCCAGAAGTCCCCCAACATGGATCCTCTGACTCTTGCGAGAGCTGAACAGTGACACAGAACGTGTTCTGCTGTCTCGTCATCCTCGTTGCATCCGCGACAGTTTGGGCTGTCCACCAGTCTCATCCTGTGCATATGTTGGTTTAGAGTGCAGTGTCCAGATATGATACCCACGACTAGTCGAAGGTTCCTTCGGGACAGTTGCAAGCAATATTTGGCTGTCTTTGGCGAGGGCGCTGTAATAGCAGCCCGTGCTTGACGACAGCTTTGCATGTTAACCCATCTTCGTATGAAGCTGTTTAAGGTTTCTTGATATAGCATAGAGCTTAATATTGTTAGGGATATGGGGATTACGGGTTCTGGCCCCCAGAGAGGTTGTCCGGAAGCCAGTCTCGCAGTCTCATCAGCCTCCTCATTGCCGTAGTTACCGTCATGTCCTTTCACCCATACAAGAGAAACAACATTATTTTTTGAGATATCTTCGAGAGCTTCACGGCACTGCAGTACCACACCTGAGGTAATTGTGCAACTGCCCAGGGCTAGTAAAGCTACTGTCACTGAAGATACCAATACATTGATTCTCGATTTTCCTTTCAAGAATTGCTTTTGCACCATGCATTATTCCAATTACTTCCGCTTGAAAGACAGTGGCCATTTTGCCTAGTGGTATGCTTTGACGGAGGTTCAGATCGTCAGAGAAAACTCCGGCACCTGTTCCGTGCTTTGTTTTAGATCCATCAGTAAAGATGGATATATCTATATGCTGGGTAAACCCGGCATTTTCATAAACGTTAAATTGTCTATTGAAGGCATATTGCAGAGGGAGGTAGTCCACCATGGCGTCCAGAAGAGGGATCTTGTCGACGGCCTCATTCAGAATGCGGGTATGCCTGCCTCCCTTGCCTGCTGTGTGCCACAGCCCTTTGTAGCGCAGCCTCAAGGCGGCCCTTACGGCTACTTCCTCCACAAAAAGATCAAGTGGTGGAAGGCATAAGATCACCTCTAAAGCGGCTGTAGAGGTTGAGTGTATAGCACCTGTAGAACTAAGACAGGCAAGACGTTGCACATGTCCTAGTTTACTTGCTGCCGTAGCCTGTCTGACCCTGGGCCACCAGACAAGTGCTCCATAACATAGCATGGGCCTAATCACGGCAGTATACAGCCACAAGGTAATTCGGGGAGAGAGTCCCCAGGATTTACCTAAAGCGCGGCGACACTGCCAGAATGCCATGCATGCTTTTTCAGTTTTAACTTTTAAATGTTTCTCCCAATTCAGCTGTCTGTCAAAAATAACTCCCAAGTATTTGACATTGTCTGAAAAGCCGAGAGAAGTGTTGAATAGGAGAGGACTACGTAAAGGTCCCACCTTCCTTTTTTTTGTAAAAAGTTGTTATTCGAAGAGCTGTCTGCAGCAAGTTACAGAGCGTGCCCTCGAACTTTCCAGTAATGAGGATGACGATGTCATCCGCATATCCAGTAGTATAGAATCCAGCATCATTGAGTGTGCTTAGAAGGCTGTCTACCACTGTATTCCACAGTAGTGGAGACAGAACCCCCCCTTGCGGACAGCCCTTCGTCACAACACCTTTAATGGAGTTGCCTCCTATATTAAATTGTACTGCTCTCATCGTAAGCATGCGTTTTATCCACTCACAGAGAGTGGGTGCCACACCATGCCTGCGTAAGGCAGAGTTAATGCTCTCAAATGAAGCCTTGTCAAAGGCTCCTTCAATATCAATGAAGACTCCCAGAGTGGACATTTTATTGTCTAGCGATCTCTCAATGCGGTTCACTACAGCATGTAGCGCCGATTCAGTAGATCTCCCTGAGATATAGGCGTGTTGGTTCAGGTGCAATGGGTGTAAAGCCAGCATCCTTTCCCGTATTTCTCTGTCGCAAAGTCTCTCAAGCGTCTTTAGTAAGAAGGATGTGAGACTAATGGGACGATACGATTAGGCCTGGGTATAATCCGTACGCCCTGGTTTAGGTATAAAAACTACCTTCACTTCTCTCCAGCTCTCCGGTATATATCGAAAAGCGATACACGCCCGGTAGATGCGCACCAGGTGAACAAGCATCAGGTCCAGTCCCCACTGTAGTAGGGCTGGAAAGATACCGTCCACTCCTGGCGACTTGAAGGGGAGAAAGGAGTTTATAGCCCAGGTTACCTTGTCACCCCGTACGACCTGGTTTGCCACATTCCAATCCTCCTCTGAGGGAGGTGGAATGTTGGGTCTTGGCCATACATTGTCAGGGGTGACAATACAGCCTGGAAAATGTGTTTGAATTAGCACTTCCGCTGTCTCTTCGGGTTTGGTTGTAAAAGAACCATCCCCTCGCTTGAGGCAGCCTGGCTGTTGGTTTGGATCCTTAGAAAGGATCTTCTTCAGCCGAGCCGCGGAGGCAGTGGTCTCTATGGAACTGCAAAACGTTTTCCAAGAGTCCGTCTGTCTCTGGCGGATTTCTTTTTTGTATAAACGTTTTTGGTCTTTATAGACCTCCCAGTCACTAGTAATTCTAGTTCTTTTTGCTTTGTTAAAGAGTTTGCCCAATGTTGATTTCATCCTATCGAGTTTTTGACACCACCAGGAGGTTGTGCGACTCGCTTTGGATATCTTCAAGGGGCATGACGATTCGTAAGATTGTAGGATCGAGTTCTGCAGGATATCCACACTGATTTGCAAGTCCTCTGCCTGATCAATCTTTTCTGGGAAAACCGAATCCGCCAGATGAGCTTCCAGATCTGTCTTGTAAGATAGTCTGTCAGTCCGCCTAGGGTTTCGATATTGTTTTGGTTGAGCTATAGTTCCAGATAATTTGAAACAAAGCCATCTGTGGTCTGACATAGATACAACAGGTGATACCTGCCAGCCCACAATATTATTGGAAATATCTGAAGAGGCCAGAGTGATATCAATCACGGTCTGGCTACGCGTTGTGACAAAAGTTGGTTCACATCCACGGTTCAGTATTTCTAAGTTTGTACTTATTAGGTACTCAAGTAAAAACCTACCTCGGGTGTTAATGCCACTGCTACCCCACGAGACGTGGTGAGCATTTGCATCACAGCCAATAATTAAGTTTTTGTTGTTCCTCTCACAGTAGTTCACCAATTCGATCAACTCCGCGCTAGGTGGAGGGTCAATTGAGTCACTGGGGAGGTATACCGATGCGAAAATTACATCTTCCTTCCCTTCGTTTATACTACAGCTCATCTGTATCGCCGTAATATCACGCGTACAGAGGTGTGGCAAAGCAAAGGCTTGTAAATGCTTGGGACAGTAGATGCACGTCCTTGGTTTCTCATGGGTGCTATCTGTAAAAACAGTGCCATTACGGTTAATTAATCCACAGATCTTTGATTTTACAATCCAAGGCTCTTGTATTAATGCAACAGTGAAATATAAGGGAGCCCAAGGTTTTGTCCACGATCCACCTGGAGAGGGCACGCTGCGCGTCACGAGATCGGCGCATTGTGTAATTCCCACAGCAGATGTTATTATTCGTGAGTAAAAGATGAGCAACCCAAAAATTGGGGAAAAGGGGAATAGTGACCTGAGGTCGAAGTCATTGAAGGAAAACGAACGACAAGAATTTAGTCGCCCGTTGGATTAAGTTTTAAGTCTTTAGCATGCCAGACGCCTTTAGAAGCGCCAGTTTGATCCGATAATTCGTACGTGGCAAGCGAAACTTTTCGTTGAATATAAAAGGGTCCTACAAATTTAGGTGCTAGTTTGGCGTTAAAATGTTTAGGCCCGTCGGAGAGTACGTGGTTGCGACGCCACACGGTATCACCAACGTTAAAGTGGGCGGGACGTCTAGGCAGATCGTACGTTGCCTTTGCGGCTTTATACGCGGTATCTAGGCGCTTAACGATATCCTGATAAAGAGACTTCAACGGGGGAGCCCGTTGTACTAGGGCTTTACGGTCTGTTACCTGAATTTGTTCGGAACAATCCGTCTCGTTAGGGTTGTCGGGGTCATTTCCCTCCAACTGGATTTCACTACCAAAATTTGCGAAATATGGAGTCAGTCCGGTGACTTTATGAATAGCGGTACGTACGGCACAAGCAACTTTCGAAAGATATTTATCCCAATCACAATGATTGTCCTTTACGTATAATGCTAGCATTGTCTTCAACACTCGATTCACCCGTTCTACCGGATTGGCTTGTGCGTGATAATAAGCGTTAAAGATGATTTTTGACTTATAGGTGTCCGTTAGATGTAGGAACTCCTTACTACGGAACTGTACACCGTGATCGACCAGTACAAACTGAGGTGCTCCAAAGAGTAAGAAAACTTTGTCTTCGATTAATCGTGAAACTGTAGCCGCAGTAGCGGTACGCATCGGGAAGAATAGCGTGAATTTCGTGAAATAATCGGCGACCGATAGAATATACACGTAACCCGTTTTAGAGCTGGGTAAAGGTCCTACAATGTCAATGGAAACCATCTGCCAAGGTTTAGTAACGATCGGGTGTCGACACATTAGGCCAGTGGGACGTTTTTGTTCGGGTTTTTGGGACAAACACGTGGTGCAATGATTTACGTGGCGTACTACGTCGGCTTTAAGCTTAGGCCAATAATAGCGTTGGGCGATACGACCAAAGGTTTTAAAGATCCCTAAATGGCCTGCTGTAGGCTCGTCATAATTCTTTCGCAAGATTTCGGCACGTCGGGGTTTAGGAATAACTCTTTTCCAACTATCCCCATCATTTAGGTTTGGGTATTTAACATTGACATGTTTAAACAACTCGTTGTTTTCTACTTTCCAATTTGGGAACGCAAAGGGTTTTTCGGCTACGCGTTGTCACATTTGTCTATACCATCGGTCAGTTTGACCAACAGGCGGTATAGGTTCGGTAGGGTCGGGGTCGATAGAGTCGGTCTCATCGGGCTCTGGTACTGAGACAACATCCACGACCGGTACAGCACGGGATAGCGCATCAGGAACGAAATGGTCTTTACCCTTGCGATGCTTGATGGTGAAGTCATACTGTTGAATGCGGACGGCCCAACAGGCAAGTCTACCCGTAGGTTCTTTAAGATTGTTGAGCCATATTAATGAATGGTAATCGGTAATTACCATGAAATGAGTGCCTTCGAGGTAGGGTCGAGGTTTTTGGATTGCCCAAAGAACAGCTAGGCATTCAAGTTCTGTGACCGAAAAGTTTCGTTTCGGTTTCGTTAGGGTTCGACTAATATAGCAAATCACTTGCTCTTGGCCATCGATGGTCTGAGTCAAAACGGTTCCGATGCCAATATTAGAAGCATCCGTTTGGACAGTGAACGGGAGGCTGAAATCAGGGCACGTTAGAATGGGCGCAGATACCAAACAATTTTTGATGGTAGCGAACGCGAGTTCACACGACTCGGTCAACTCGAACTTTTGATACTTCTTCAACAAAGACGTTAGAGGTGCGATAATTCACGAAAAAGTTGGAACGAATCGTCGGTACCAAGAAGCCATACCGACCACTCGTCGGATTTCAGAAACGCTCTTAGGCTGAGGTAAATTCAGAATCGCGGATATCTTGTCGGGGTCGACCAAGAGTCCTTTGGCGTTAACGACATATCCTAAGTATCGCAACTCGGGTTGACAAAAATGGCACTTGTCACGTACCAATGTTAAGCCTGCGTCCTATAGAAGCTGCAGAACCTCATTAAGGATCCAATTGAAAAATCCAAATTCATCTCGAAATGGGGTAAATATCACAGGTAGGTAAAATAGTAAAACTCAAACCTTCCCCATATAACATTTAATGACGTAAAACCAGTGGTTGAAAAGCTACATGTTTCGACTTTTAAGTCATCATCAGGCTTCTAAAATTAATTAATGGCTAGAGAATTACAAACCTAATAAAAGTCAAGACTTACATAAAATCCGGAAGCGGTGTATTGTAGATTAAAATTTAAAATTTAAATTAAGGCGAAACTCAAAGGAATGCGTGTTAACCTTGAAGAGGCATGTGTTGATTAAGTCAAGTAAAAAGTGCGACCTTCGTCGTTTAACATCGAAAATACATGCTAAAATAAGAATAATTAATTAATTAACAATATTACAGTAACGAATGTGATAAACTTACGGGAAAATATTAAAAACAATTAAACATTATTAGCAAGTAAAACTGTCACCGATACGTGAAGCGAGTCAGGACAGAAGTGAACAAAATCAAAACTGACAGTTTTAAAATTTAAAAAAGCCGGTAAAGAAGAAAACTAAAATTAGTAGGTCCCTGTAAAGCGGCGCAAGGCGGAACTAGCTTAAGAATAACAAATCATTTTTATGATAAAGGATTTCATTAAGGGACGACTGGGGGTTTTTATTGTGAACATTATGAATCTCCTTGGTCTCTAGCAAATTAAGTTTGAGGCTTTTATTACATAAATGTAAAATTTCAAAATTCTCAGAAGAATTAAACGAGTGACCGGTTTCTAAAATGTGATTAGCAAAGGATGACTTGGAAGGTGAAATGTCTAAATTATTGTTTTTAATACAGGATAAATGCTCTTTGAATCTAGTTTTGAACATCCTGCCCGTCTGCCCCACGTAAGAAGCATCACAACCCCCACAATTCAGTTTATAAAAGCCCCGATTGTTCAAGAATATTTAATTTGTTTTTGGTATTGACTAAAATAGATTTTACATTATGTTTGGAAGAAAAGGAAATGTTTAGATTAAATTGTTTGAGAATATTTTGGAATTGATATGAAATTGGGCCTATATAAGGTAGTGAATAGTAAGTTTTATCGTTAGATCTTGAAGAGGTTAAAGTGGTGAAAAGTTTAGGTTTTAATGCAGAAAATATTCTGTTTTGAAGTTTTCTAATCAATTCGAAAGGGTAACCGTTATTAGAAGCTATAGTATAAATTATCTGCAGTTCATTATTGAAGGATAATTGGTTAAGAGGGAGATTATACAGTCTGTTGAAGAAAAACCTAAAAGCTGCTAGTTTGTGTGACAACGGATGAAAGGAACTGAAGGGGATGACATTATCAATGGTCGTAGGTTTCCTGTATATGCCAATTGACAGAGAGCAGTCACCCCGAGGAGGTGAAGGGTTCATGAGTAACAGTTTGTAATAATTAATATTAAATGATTTGAATAATATATCTTTGTTAGAGATCAAGAATTTTCTGACTTCATTCGTAAAATTGATCTTGATCTCTAACAAAGATATATTATTCAAATCATTTAATATTAATTATTACAAACTGTTACTCATGAACCCTTCACCTCCTCGCCTCTACGCCCTTCCGAAAATTCACAAACCTGATACACCGATTCGACCCATTGTTTCTTTTTTCAACACCCCAGTTTCCAAAATCACAGCTTGGCTTAACCAAACACTAAGATCCAATATTGATTTTAAATTTCCTTTTTCCATTAATAATTCTCAAACTTTTGCGAGGGAACTTATCAATCTTAATTTGAATGAAAACCAAAGGCTTGTATCTTTTGACATAGTTAATTTATTTCCGAGCGTTCCCTTCGCTGACTGCTTGGTTGCCCTCGACAATTATCTCATTGATAGCAATTTACCCGATACCACTTGTGATTTTTTAAAACAAGCTTTAACCTTATGTCTCAATCAAAACTTTTTTCTATTCAATAACAAAATTTATAAACAAAATACTGGTTTACCAATGGGTAACAACCTTTCTCCACCTTTAGCCGAAATTTTCTTAACTAATCTTGAAGTTAATCACTTTTTTAAGAATCATAATATTAAAAAACATTTCATTTTTTATAAGAGATATGTCGATGACATCTTTGTGGTCTTCGAGGGAGACGACATGGACCTCAAAAATTGTTTTGATTTTCTTAATTCTGTTCATAATAACATCAAATTTACTTTCGAACTTGAAAACAATTAAATCTTGAATTTTCTTGACCTGTCAGTCACCAGGGGTGACTGCTCTCTGTCAATTGGCATATACAGGAAACCTACGACCATTGATAATGTCATCCCCTTCAGTTCCTTTCATCCGTTGTCACACAAACTAGCAGCTTTTAGGTTTTTCTTCAACAGACTGTATAATCTCCCTCTTAACCAATTATCCTTCAATAATGAACTGCAGATAATTTATACTATAGCTTCTAATAACGGTTACCCTTTCGAATTGATTAGAAAACTTCAAAACAGAATATTTTCTACATTAAAACCTAAACTTTTCACCACTTTAACCTCTTCAAGATCTAACGATAAAACTTACTATTCACTACCTTGTATAGGCCCAATTTCATATCAATTCCAAAATATTCTCAAACAATTTAATCTAAACATTTCCTTTTCTTCCAAACATAATGTAAAATCTATTTTAGTCAATACCAAAAACAAATTAAATATTCTTGAACAATCAGGGGTTTATAAACTGAATTGTGGGGGTTGTGATGCTTCTTACGTGGGGCAGACGGGCAGGATGTTCAAAACTAGATTCAAAGAGCATTTATCCTGTATTAAAAACAATAATTTAGCCATTTCACCTTCCAAGTCATCCTTTGCTAATCACATTTTAGAAACCGGTCACTCGTTTAATTCTTCTGAGAATTTTGAAATTTTACATTTATGTAATAAAAGCCTCAAACTTAATTTGCTAGAGACCAAGGAGATTCATAATGTTCACAATAAAAACCCCCAGTCGTCCCTTAATGAAATCCTTTATCATAAAAATGATTTGTTATTCTTAAGCTAGTTCCGCCTTGCGCCGCTTTACAGGGACCTACTAATTTTAGTTTTCTTCTTTACCGGCTTTTTTAAATTTTAAAACTGTCAGTTTTGATTTTGTTCACTTCTGTCCTGACTCGCTTCACGTATCGGTGACAGTTTTACTTGCTAATAATGTTTAATTGTTTTTAATATTTTCCCGTAAGTTTATCACATTCGTTACTGTAATATTGTTAATTAATTAATTATTCTTATTTTAGCATGTATTTTCGATGTTAAACGACGAAGGTCGCACTTTTTACTTGACTTAATCAACACATGCCTCTTCAAGGTTAACACGCATTCCTTTGAGTTTCGCCTTAATTTAAATTTTAAATTTTAATCTACAATACACCGCTTCCGGATTTTATGTAAGTCTTGACTTTTATTAGGTTTGTAATTCTCTAGCCATTAATTAATTTTAGAAGCCTGATGATGACTTAAAAGTCGAAACATGTAGCTTTTCAACCACTGGTTTTACGTCATTAAATGTTATATGGGGAAGGTTTGAGTTTTACTATTTTACCTACCTGTCTCATTAAGGATCTTTGCTTTTCAAATGACGGGGTTCAAATGATCACATCATCAAGGTATACGAAAACGTATGGTTCGAGTTCGGGGCATGGTCGACATGGTCGGCAAGCTGTTGCCACGTGGCTGTGCATTATGCAAGTCGAACGGCATACGCGTGAACTGGTACAAACCACGTCCAGGCACTGTAAACGCTGTCAGTTCCTTTGACTCATCACTCATTTTGATTTGCCAATAGGCAGACTTGATATCCAAAGATGTTATGAAACGCGCGTCACGTAGACGGTCCAAAATCGAAGCAACATAGGGTAATGGGTACGCGTCCTTATCATTGACACTATTAAGTTTTCGAAAGTCAACACAAAACCGATAGAAACCATCCTTTTTCTTTACCAGCAAAATAGGGCTCGACCAAGCTGATCGTGAACGCTCTACAACACCTGCTTTAAGCATTTTATCTAGTTCGTTGTCGATATGCCCTTGCATGGCGGAAGAAACTGGATAGTACCTTTGCTTAACTGGTGCTGCCGGAGTCGTAATTTTGTGTTCTACGTATTTAGCACACCCAAGTTCCGTCTTGGTATTCGAAAAATGCTGACTAATCAAAGTGTCTAATTGAAGTTGTTGTTCTTTACTCAAGTCTAAGTCTGACTGCAAGGTTCTGGTAGGCGTATTAATGGTAGCTAAACTAGGTTTGGAAAATTTTCATTCTCCTACGGATTTCCAAATGTGAATCCCTAAGATCAGAGTATGCGGTACATCTGGGACAATGAAAACGTCAATAGTTATAATTTTGTTATTTAATTGGATCGGCAAGTAGACAGTTCCCAAACTTTCCACAGTCTGTCCGTTTGCTACCGAACGCACGGGTCGTAACTTCCTATTCAAACGTAACCCCATGGTTCGCAACACTTCCCAACCGTTATTTCCTAAAATTGTGCGATTAGCACCTGAATCTAACAAAGCCAACATTTTGAAGCCCATGATGTCAACTGTCACATAGGGTCGCTGATCATCCAAAGACCTCTCCAATACATAATCCAAAATGACCTTATTCTTAACGAATTGAGTCTCACGTTTGTCGATGGCCTGCTTTATAAATTTAGTCGAGTTAGTAAAGATACGCGTTGACGTCGCTCGACCGTTCAACGTCTCGCGGAACCGTTTCCCTGTCTCTTAGATCCTGACTTGCAGCGTGGACACGTATTAACGGTTACTTCCGGTTTACCACATCGGTAACAAAATTTCTTTCCGCGGCTCTATGGCCTAACTCATCACAGTTCCAACATTTAAGAGTTAATTTCGATGTCGGATTACGAGTACTATTCTCACTTGTCGAAGCGCGAGGCGCTTCAATGGTAGCGACACGTTCAGTTGTTTCGACAACAGAGGTTGTCTCCACATACGCGAGATCGGTTTCAAGGTCAGTCTGCTTTCGAGTCGACGGTACGTACTTTTCAATCGCATAGCGACGTTCCTCGATTTTTCGACCGTACTGTAGTAATTCATTAATAGAACGAATATCCGTTAGTCCTAGTTGAGTCTGGTACAACGGTGAAATATTACGCAGCATGATTCGCAACTGCTTTTCTTCCGGTACGCTTTCCGTTAAACGTGAAAACATGGTGCGCAACACGGCAATATAAATTCCCATAGTCTCCGACGAACCTTGAGTACGACGCCTAATTTCGTCTAGTAATCGCTCATCGTAGTCAGTTGGTTGAAATTCCAATCGCAAAAGTCGTACTAAATCATGCCAATCGGTAGGTATTGTTCTATTGGCTCGATACCACAGTAACGCGTTTCCCGAAAATAAATCAATGGCTTGCGTAAATAATTCGTCCTCGGTAAGGTTCCTAGCCAATCGTAATTCATTAGCACGTTCCATGAACGCATTCACCGATAATCCTTTTTGGTCGCCTGAAAATTGTAAATTCCATCGCGAAACAGGAGTGGCTTTATATGAAATTGTTCGCGGCGTTAGTAAGACTTTACTCGGGGTTGTCGTTACTGAAGTTAATGACGTAGTCGTTATTGGGGTGGCAGTCGGCGTAAAGGTCGCTAACGTAGCACTACTAGTAGTTGTGGTGCCAAAACTTGAAGTTGCCGGGTCTGTCTCGAGCGCAGCTACAGCTGAAACGAGTTTAATTTGTTTAATCTCATACCCGGAACGCATAAGAGACAACGCGGCGAACAATGCATCTTTTGTACCTTTTTCCTCTTCTGTTGCTGCCGGACAATTAGTAAGTCCTCCTAACCCGTGACAAAATTTTGTTTCAATGGTCGCCGCCAATTCTCTGGTCGGGTCCGCTAAGTACGCTTGAATTTTTGTTTCTGTTTCCTCGGTCAAAAATGTTACTGCTGCAACATCCTCCTCAAACGTATAAGGGTACGTTGGTCTCGTTACTTTTTTCATGCGTCCCTCATCTTTTAACACGTCGCGTAACCGAGAGCGCAAAAGGGTCACCGTACCAGTGGCATCATGGCCTCTAATTCGCAACTCATACTCCGCTTCCGCTCGAAGTAAACGTTCAATATGCATTTTCAAAACCATTTTGATGATTAGGTCAAGGAAAACAGAAAGGTTTCAATACGTAAGGGTGCAATAACCAATGTTTAGTTAATAGGGCTCTTAACACAGGAAGGCAAAACGACCGCAACCGAAAATTATCGAAAAGAAACAAGAAAAAATAAAGAAACACCAAAGTGAAAATCTTTACTCAAGGGAAAACAAGAGAAAACAAGTGAAAACAAAGAAAAAACAAGAAAAGGCAAATAGAAAACAAATGAAAACACGAAAAAACAAATAGAAATCAATGAAGGACAAGAAAAACCAAATAGAAAACGTAAGAAAACAAGAAAAAACATATAGAAAACAAATGACAACAGTCTTATTGTTGTTTTCACAAAGGCATAAAATCATACGTTGGGTTTCGACACCTGCACAATGAAAAAAACAAAGCCCCAGCGTTGGGAGCCACTTAAACTGTTACACGATAAATTGCTCATTATGACCCCATGGGACGCTCGTAGCAGTGTTCGCCCCTGCGCGTACCCTACAGCCCAAATGGGAACGCGCTGGACGCGGCGTTAATTTTTATCATTCCGTCATGCGTAAAACTTTCCATCGTTGGACATCTCACTCAGGTGCATAAAGAATCTATTATTCAAAGTGCTGAATTGCATCGCCCAAAATGTAACGTGCAACAAAGCGCGGGGCTTCCCCCGTGACTTACGCGCGTCTGGCCGTCGCCGAAACCTGATATTCATGGCTTCGCCTTTTAGATTGAAAGTGAACGCAAACTCCATCTGCCAGCGATTTGTTAAGTCACTTAGCGGGGTTTATGCTATGAGCATGCGTTAAAACGTTCGCCTCTATATTGAGGCAAAAGCCTTATTTAACATACCTTATGCGACAGATGTCGGTGCCTGGCCTGCAAGTGCGTCAAACAGTTAGATAATTAGGGAAATATGCCCGATGGCTTAAATTACGCTGTAATACGCGGGAGAAGAATGCGGAATTGTACATAGATTTTTAACGGGAATCGGGAGTCTTAACACTCTTCTGCACCCCACCGCCTCAGAGCCCCAAAACAATCCGTTAAAATGAGAATTGTAGCTCTTAGAGGGGTTTTTTGCAGTTACGCTGATTGCCACCACATAAACGCGTTTCAAGCTTAACCCCACCCCGCAGCCAATTAAAGGCGCAACTTACATGGTGCGAGTCATCCTCCTGACCATCGGCGAAGACCTGCGACGTCGCAGGCTTCACTCTAGAGCCTAAACGGCCACATCAACCGGCGTCTCGGGAGAAAGATCCGAGCAAGCCCCGGGTATTTGGAAGGAAACATTTTGCTCACTACGTCGTTTGTCGACTATCATAAATTGTTAACAGATGCCTTATGGCACTCATACTACAACCGCCACGCTTGATAAGAGATTGTATAGGTTAGTTTTTCCTAAATAAGTGCAGGAGGTCTCACAAAATGTAAAACAATTGGCCCGTGTCGACATTTAACATTTTAGCTGCAATTCCAGCTAGTTCCAACCAGAGAAACAGCTTCCCTAAAATGTCGCCCGGGTTGCTGACCTCTTTACTCCAGGAACATTCTGTATATTTTATTTAGAATTGGTTTTAATAACTAATACTCTATACTTTATTGTAAAACTATATTAACAACGATTTTTATTGAAAAATTAAGTAATATACTGTATGTGTTTCTAGGTGACTTTAATGCCAATGTAGGTAAGCGCAAAGACGAACGAGAGACCATAGTTGGAGAATATGGATTTGGAGAAAGGAACCAAAGGGGAGATATACTTGTAAACTTCCTAGAAATGAATAAGATGTATGCAATGAACACTTTCTTCAAAAAACGATCAAGCCGAAAATGGACATGGAGAAGCCCTGATTTTAGATACAAAAATGAGATTGATTATATACTTTCAGATCACCCTCAGATAGTACAAGATGTATCAGTAATTAATAGAATAAATACTGGAAGTGATCAACGGTTGGTAAGAAGCAAAATACTAATAAACATAAACAACAAGAAGCCACGAACAAGATAACATAAGAAAATTGACGCAATCAAAATAATTCAAAACAAAGAAGAATATGAAAGAAAACTCAATAAAAAACTAGACGAGATACACACCGGAGATAACATCACTTGTAAAGTAAACGATTCTTAAAAAAGCCGCAAACGAAATACCTGAACCGAACAAAATGATATCAAAAAAGATCAGCGAAAATACCAAACTCTTGTTTGAAAAAAGAAAAAAGCTAAAAGTAGACAAGGACAACAATCTTATACAATGGTCGAAACTTAATAAATTGATTAGAAAGGAATTACGCAAACACATCAGACAGTATAACACTAAAGTTATAACGGAAACAATTGAAAGGAACAAGGGGCCAAAGATATTTAAAAAACACCTAAGTTTGGGGAAGAAAGAAATGATCTCACTTAAAGATAAAAACGGTAAAGAACTAACACATAGAGCAGAAATATTGGCAGAAGTAGAAAAATATTATACGGACCTTTACGCAAACAAAGTGCACCCAAACGCACATCAAAGTCAAGAACGGAAGGAGAAAATACAGAATGTGGGCTCCGATGACATCCCTGAGATAATCAGCGATGAAATTTGCCATTTGCTCAGGAAGGTTAGAAACAATAAAGCTGCCGGGCCAGATGGTATAATCCCCGAAATGTTAAAACAAGGAGGGCCAAAATTAATTAAAGAACTAAAACGACATTTCAACATCTGCCTAGAAACGGGGCAAATCCCAGAACCCTGGATAGAAGCGGAAGTTATCCTTATACATAAAAAAGGAGATATAACAAAACTCAACAACTATAGGCTTATAAGTCTGCTATCTCAAATGTACAAACTGTTGACGAAAATACTCACCAATAGATTAACATCAAAAATAGACTATCGCAACCTCGTGAATAAGCCGGATTCCGCTCGCGTTACAGTGAAATTGATCACCAACATACAGTCAAGAGCCTCATAGAAAAATGCAATGAGTACAATTTAAACCTTCATATCGCTTTTATCGATTACGAAAAAGCATTTGACACCATAGAAATGTGGGATGTACTGAACGTTATCGCGAAATGCCGCATAGACAGTAGATACATAAAACTAATAGAAAACATCTATTCGCAGGCATGAATGCATGTCGTCCTCTGGGAGAACACATCCTCAATTCCTATAAAGAGAGGGGTACGGCAAGGTGACACGATCTCTCCCAAACTATTCATATCAGCCCTTGATAACATCATTAGACAAATGGATTGGACAAACAAGGGTATAAACATCAACGGCGAATATCACAACCATCTACGGTTCGCCGATGATATTTTTCTGATAAGCAATGACCCCGTGGAACTGCCAACTATGGTTACCGAATTGGACAACCATTCCAAATTGGTCGGATTAACGATGAACATCGGTAAAACAAAAATAATGGCAAACTCAGACACGTGTCAATATAATTCTCAACAGTCAGCTTTTAGAAAAAGCCGAATCCTACATATACTTAGGACAGAAAATCATCACAGAAAAAGAGAACATGAGTGAAGAAATTTCTCGGCGAATTAGATTATCCTGGGCAGCATTCGGCAAGCTAAACAACACCTTTGCATCAGGAATACCCAATACTCTAAAAAGAAAACTGTATGACCAATGTATTCTGCCTGTGCTCACCTATGGGGCTGAGACGTGCAGTCTTACGAAAAAACACGCTCAAAAAGCGTCAAATTAACTGATCGTAAACGTAACAAATGGATCCGAGAACAAACCAAAGTTACGGATGTAATGGAGAGGGTGGCCGAATTAAAGTGGAGGTGGGCTGGTCATGTGGCCCGAAGAACTGACAATAGGTGGACTAAGCTACTTTTAGAGTGGAGGCCTAGACTTGGACGCAGGAATGCAGGGAGACCAACAACGAGATGGAGAGACGATATTAAGAAAAGGGCAGGTACTCAGTGGATGAGAAAAGCTAACAACAGATGGAAATGGTATGAAATGGGAAAAGCCTACATCCAGCAGTGGATTGAAATAGGCAGATCGTGATCGTGATGTGTCTCCTGGCTATAGTACTAGACCAAGGGGAAGGTTTGAAATAGACAAATTACTGCTAGGTATTGATTTTTAAGGAAAAGGTACACAAATATAGTATGCAATTATTATTGTTGTTATAAATTTTCTTAAAGTTATTCGTATAAGGAAGAACATTGTTGAAGGTATTTGCTATATTTAATTTCTTCTACGATGTTCGGCAATTAAAACGTATGCGGAAATAGCACGCAAAGGTGTACTGAAGAAAATCTACGCACGTAGTATCCCATAACCGAAAACAAGCAATTGGAACGTAATGCAGTTATAACAATAACGACATCAAGGCAAAACGAGTTTGCGGATCTCTAGCTTCAAAAGGTTCACCAGGGGCGAAGAAGAGGCTATCACCAGATGTGGGAACAGAACGATCCCACAAGAAGGTTAGCTGATCAGCAAAAATGCTGGAATGAAGCTTTGGGGACGAATATAATTCAACGAAATCGAAGGAATCCCAAGGCACCGTATTCAAATTTTGAACGAACGCGAGAAACGACTTCAGACTAAATCAACCGTTTGACTTCGACAGGGCCCAGTTAGTGACAATAGCATTCCTTAACTGGTATTAGCGGCTTAGTAGTTGCGAATATTTTGCGAAACACCGATGAGCCTCCACTACGTAATCAGGATGGCACCACTAACACGTCTGACATCTTTGCCTTCACCCACGATATACCCGGCTGAAGACCCAGCCTACTCTCTGCTTCGCATGCGTGGTTGCCGGTTTGTACTTTACAAAACGTCTCCACGCACCAGGAATGTTTATCAGTGTGTGCGCTGAAATTGTGCATGGGTAGAACTTAAATAACAAATAAGCGATATTATTATATTATACAATTTTATTTGTTTAGTATGTCATTATATTATTAAAACCTTAAAGCTCATTCTGGTGGCGCAAGATGATCCCAACGACAAAGGGGCTTAGGATCAGGATCTGCATCAGCGAAGGATAATAGAACTAAAACGAAGATTTTTAAAATTATACGTAATTATTAATGTTTTTCGAAAATTCAAAGACCTACCGCCATAGACCAGAGTCAGAAGGGTCGCAACTCTAGCTAAAAACATTTTTATACAAAAAAGAAAAAAATTCTGAAAACTGAAACAGCAAATCACTTTACATAGGTGCTGAGTGTCATGGGTAAATATTCACAAGTTTTACACATTAATTTTATAGAGCTTTGTTCCGATATTGTACAATTGTTGACACTTTATAACGTATTATTGTTTTCTATTAGAGTGAAACAATTTTTTATAGTATTTGTCACACTGTAGACAATGGGCGGAAAGGGCAACCTTTATTGCTTTTTTTTTGAAAAATAGGTGTATAACTAAGATCCAAGAAAACAAGTAGGTGCTTATTTAAAGTTTATATACCTAGACGTTGTGTTCATAACTCGCCACTTCTTCAGATGCGAATATCTTCTTAATACAATCACGTCAATTTATATTTGAAGTTAATTAATGATAATAATAATCTTTATTTAGTTCTAACTATTTTAAGAATTAAAATTGTATACACATTTCCTTAACTATTGATTTTTCTTAACATAATCGCTTAGTTTTTCTTAAACTCAGATATTTTTAGGTCCTTTAACTTCAATTGGAAGGTTATTATACATTTTTACGCCTTTATAATAGAAACTGCTTTTGGGGTTCGTTGCGGTGGTGCTTGTAGCCCACTAGGGTCGCCTACTAATTCTGACTTTAGAGCCCGTTGCGATGGTGCTTGTACCCAAATAGGGTCGCCAAGTGATGCTGACTTTAGTTTGTTGCGGCGGTGCTTGTAGCCCATTAGGGTCGCCAACTAATTCTGAATTTGGAGTTAGTTACGGTGGTGCTTGTACCCAAATAGGGTCGCCAACTAATTCTGACTTTGGAGTTCGTTGCTGTGGTGCTTGTACCCGAGTAGGGTCGCCAAGTAATGCTGACTTTAGTTTGTTGCGGTGGTGCTTGTATCCAAATAGGATAGCCAGTAATTCTGACTTTGGAGTTCGTTGCGGTGGTGCTTGTAGCCCACTAGGGTCGCCTACTAATTCTGACCTTGGAGTCCGTTGCGGTGGTGCTTGTACCCAAATAGGGTCGCCAAGTAATGCTGACTTTAATTTGTTGCGGTGGTGCTTGTAGCCCACTAGGGTCGCCAACTAATTCTGACTTTGGAGTTCGTTGCTGTGGTGCTTGTAGCCGAATAGGGTCGCCAAGTAATGCTGACTTTAGTTTGTTGCGGTGGTGCTTGTATCCAAATAGGATAGCCAGTAATTCTGACTTTGGAGTTCGTTGCGGTGGTGCTTGTAGCCCACTAGGGTCGCCTACTAATTCTGACCTTGGAGTCCGTTGGGGTGGTGCTTGTACCCAAATAGGGTCGCCAAGTAATGCTGACTTTAATTTGTTGCGGTGGTGCTTGTAGCCCACTAGGCTCGCCAACTAACTCTGACTTTGGAGTTCGTTGCTGTGGTGCTTGTAGCCGAATAGGGTCGCCAAGTAATGCTGACTTTAGTTTGTTGCGGTGGTGCTTGTATCCAAATAGGATAGCCAGTAATTCTGACTTTGGAGTTCGTTGCGGTGGTGCTTGTAGCCCACTAGGGTCGCCTACTAATTCTGACTTTGGAGTCCGTTGCAGTGGTGCGTGTACCCAAATAGGGTCGCCAAGTAATGCTGACTTTAATTTGTTGCGGTGGTGCTTGTAGCCCACTAGGGTCGCCAACTAATTCTGACTTTGGAGTTCGTTACGGTGGTGCTTGTACCCAAATAGGGTCGCCAAGTAATGCTGACTTTAGTTTGTTGCGGTGGTGCTTGTATCCAAATAGGGTAGCTAGTAATTCTGACTTTGGGGTTCGTTGCGGTAGTGCCTGTAGTGCACTACGGTCGCCAGCTAATTCTGACCTTGAAGTTCGTTGCGGTGGTGCTTGTAGCCAAACAGTGTCGCCAAGTAATTCTGACTTTGGAGTTCGTTGCGGCGGTGCTTTTAGCCAAGTAGGATAAGCAGACTGCATATCCCAGCTGTGGAGTTGGAAGTGCCCCTGAGATAGAGGACGTTTACGGCAGTTTGGAGATTACTAGCTCTACAAGCAAAACGTAATAGGCAGAAGACGCTGAGCTTGTGAAATGACGTTGGTTTGGTGAACAGATACACATGTACCTATTATAAATATTCTTGTATTATACGCAAATTAATAAAGAGAAAGAGATACGACTTACCTGATTAAACATTGTCAGTAGTTGTTTTATTTAATATTAAGGTAATTAAGGTCATTTCAAAGCATACATAAAATTTTACTAGAAGTAATGCGAGAGTACCAGTTGAACAAGTTTGCACGAGATCTAAGGGCATTTTACCTAAATGTTAAAATTCAACCCGGAGTTGAGATATGTGTTTTACGAAGCCAGTCAACTGAAATGATGTTTAACAATTAAATTAAATACCAGAACTGCTGCTCATTTGAAGTTGTACTTAATATCTATAAAAGCAAGTTTTGGGCAGCCAAAAAAATGTAAGATTTATTCATTCAATGCAATATATTAATGCATCTACTCTCGGAATACTACATATTGTATGCACACATAGAAGAAGATTTCAAGCATGTATGTAAAATGGAACATTACTCTTAATAATGACTATTTTATTTGGAAAATATCCTACTCATACTTCATGTTTGCAATAGATAGGATAACCTAAAGAATACGTGTACTATGCAAGACAAAAAAAACTGGTACAACTCTTGATAGAGATTTTAGCATAATTTTATTAGCTAAAACAAGACTTTGAACAATTACGTTTATTATATTCATAGCAACGTTTAAACAATTTGACGGTTAAGTTAGAAATACCTAGCAACTGTACATATTAAAGCAGTCACATTCACAACAAACTGTACCAGTTTTTTTGTCTTGCATAGTACGTTAATACTGTACTTACCACAACATTGAAGAACATTAGCTATACCGCCCTGACAACTAATAATATACCTGCACGCCAGCAATACCTTTTTATGGAAAGGCTGAGATTGTAAATAGTAAATAACAAGGAAATGAGTAATAAAAACAACGGAGCAGTTGTTGGAGCCTAGGATTGTTTATTTTTATGTGAACTATTTTGCAAGTTAGTTGCCTAAACCTGCAATATGAATGTGTGTAGTTTACGTCTATATAAATTAACTTTACTCATTAATAATGTGCTAGAATTTGAACGCCGCCGACTCAAGTCGCAATTGACGCCTGACTTCCAGCGAGCTGAGACTTGCAATAAGAGCAACGACTCGGCGATCTGAGAGTCCGCAAGAAGTTAGCCTAGACGCATCGCTACCTGATTTCCCGAAGAGATGATCAAGGTGATAGGAGACATGGTATAAGAAGAAGGTGCTTGGTCGGGTGAAGACACTTAAGTTCAGCGACCAGTCTAGTTTAGCCCCATCTGGAGGTCTCCAGGACTAAGGCAAAACTGCTTGTAGCAAGAAAAGGCTATTCAGTTAAACCTGAAGCAGCCGGTTGATCCTGCCAAGCTAAGGTTTCGTCAGAACCGACATTCAAAGCCGCGATTTCCTGCAAAAAATTCAATCCCCTCCTATCAGGAGCAGTCTTCTAGAGCTCCAAATATCCACCAGAACTCCAATCCTGAAACAGTTCTCTATCGCCGCATTTCATAAAACAACTTTGCAACGTTTTACTTTTCACTTTGCAATTTTCAATCAATATTTACTACATATAAATATATTTGAGAAGTCGAAAAGTACAATTTCAGCAAGATTATGCAAAGTGCAAGTGAACAGCTGAAAGCTAGCGAAGTTATACTTCATAAACCGCAAAATTTTTAAATTTTTAAAATTCAAAACTGCACACTGCAAATTGAAAAGTTGCAAGGTTGTTTTATGAAGTAGGACCCTGATTACCGGTTTTGGTACCGCAGTGAGCTTTTAGAACCAGCCCTTAGATTGGTCATTTGGACTGCCGTTCTCGGCATTAGGAGACGTTCCAACCTCTTCTGCACCCCACCGACTCAGAGCCCCAAAAAAAATCCGTTAAAATGACAATTGTAGCTCTTAGAGGGTTTTTTTACAATTACGCTGATTGCCACCACATAAACGCGTTTCAAGCTTAACTCCACCCCGCCGTCAATTAAAGGCACAACTTACGTGGAGCGAGGCATCCTTCTGACTATCGACGAAGTCCTGCGACGTCGTCGGCTTCACTCTAGAACCTAAACGGCCACATCAGCTGGCGTCTCGGGCGAAAGATCCGAACAAGCTCGGGGTATTGGGAAGGACAAATTTTGCTCACTGCGTCGTTTGTCGACTATCATAAATTGTTAACAGATGTCTTATGGCACTCATACTACAACCGCCTCGCTTGATAAGTGATTTTATGGGTTAATTATTCTTAATAAGTGCAGATGGTCTCCCAAAATGTAAAAAAAAATGGCTAGTGTCGACATTTAACATTTTAGCTGCAATTCCAGCCAGTTCCAACCATAGAAACAGCTTCTCTAAAATGTCGCCCGGGTTGCTGACCGGTTTACGCTAGGAAAAACCTGTATCTTTTATTTAGATTTGCTTTTAATAAGTAGAACTCTATACTTTACTGTTAAAATTAGATTGACAGCGCTTTTCATTGAACAATTAAATAATATACTGTATGTATCTCCTAGCTATAGTACTAGAACGAGGGGGCTGTTTTAAATAGACATTGCCAGGTATTGATCTTTAAAGGACAGGTACTAAAAATATGTTATGCAATTGCTATTGTTGTTGTACATTTTCTTAAAGTTAATCGTATCAGTAAGAACAACATTGTTTAAGGTATTTGCTTTATCCAATTCCTTCTACGATGTTTTGAAAGAAAATTTACGCTGCTGGGATACTATAAGCGAAAAGAAGCAATTGGAATGTAATGCAGTTGTAACAATAACGACATCAAGGCAAAACGAGTCTGCAGTGTGTAGTAGCGAAGTCTGTGGAACTGCAGCTTCAAAAGGTTCATCAGGGGCGGAGAAGAGGCTATCACCAGATGTGGAAACAGAACGCTCTCACATGAAGGTCAGCTGGTTAACAGAAATGCTGGAACCTAATTTGCGGCACGAATATAATTTAGCGGAGTCGAAGGAATTCCAAGCCATCCTATTAAAATTTTGAGTGAACGCGACGAACGACTTCAGACTAATCAACCGTTCGACTTCGAAGGGACTCAGTTAGTGGCAATGGCACCCCCAACTGGTATTAGCGACTTAGTAGTTACGAATATCGCGCGAAACACCGATGAGCATCCACTACGTAATCAGGATGGCCCCACTAACACATGCCTGACAACTTTGCCTTCGCCCAACCTACACTCTACATCGCCGGCGCGGTTGCAGGTCTGTACTTCACGAACATGGTACGTTTATCGGCATGTGTGCCGAAATTGTGCATGGGTAAAAATAACATAAAAAAAATAAGCAATATTATTAGATTATACAATTGTATTTGTTTAGCATTTCATCATATTATCAAAACCTTAAAGCTCATGCTGGTGGCGCACCATGTATTATACCCATAAGGGGCTTAGGAGTAGGATTTGCATCAGCGAAGCATAATAGAACTAAAACAAATATTTCAAATTATACGTAATTATTAGTGTTTTCCAAAAGTTCAAATTACTTACTGCCATAAACCGTAGTCAGCAGGATTGCAACTCTCGATAAAATCATCTTTCTACAAAAAAATCTAATTTCTGAAGACTGAAGCTGCAGATCACTTTATATAGGTGCTGACCGTCACGGGTAAACTGTGACGCTGTAACAATACTTATCTATTCACAAGTTTTACACATTAATTTTATAGAAGTTTGTTCGCCTATTGTACAATTTTTTACATTTTATAACGCATTTTCTATTATAATAAAACATATTTTTAAAATGTGTCCTACTTTAGACAATGGACGGAAAGGGCAACCTTTATTAATTCCTTTTTTACAAAATTCGTGTATAACCAAGATCTAAAAAATCAGTGGTTACTAATTTAAAGCTTTACGTACCTAAACGTTGTGTACATAAGTCTAAATTTTTTTAGATGCGAATATCTTCTGAATACAATCAAGTCAATTTATATTTGAAGTTAGTTATCAATAGATACTAGCAAAGTAAATTTATCGGGACTGCCTATAAAGTTTTAAGTTGACAACATTTCATCAATAACTTCTTTACGTTTAATCCGAACATAATTTTATGTTGAATATTGCATAAAAATAATATTGGTAACTATTGGCACTATTCTGCAATACATAAACATTACATTAAAAACAGCATAAAATCCTTTTAGGAAAATTGAAGTTAAAAACGTTAAACGCTGGCAGCGTCAACCGGACTTAAAAATATAGTTCATGCTAATTCTTTGAGCTCGTGGTAGAGGCAAACACCGGACGATCTAGTTTTGGAGGAGTGTCCCAGAGGCGTGTCCCAGAGCCATCTGGAGGCAAGATTTCCCACTTCTTCTGGGAAACTTTGAGAGCAGTGAAGTGTTGAAATAGCACACGGAGATGGTCAAAGTGTTGCATACGTTGCTGTTCGCCGATTTACAGTTTTAATTAAACAACAAAGAAAGCGGTTGCGTCATTGAGTGACGCAATAGTAGAATCATCGCCGGGTCGATCTACGAGTATCCGATCCTGATATTTTAAACTAGATAATCGTTATTCATTAACATGGGGCATGAGGGTGTGTGAATATAATATTTAGCCATTCGAGAGGGCCAACAAGGCAACGCGAGTGAATCTCACTATTCTGCTTCAAAGTACGAAAAAAAATAAGTAAAGGAAAAAAAAATCTAAATGGCCTCAAATGTATTACGAGACTTAGAAGACAATACAAAAACGAAGGAACATTAACAATGAAGTTGGTGGAGCTCCTATTCAGTTGTGATCATTTTAGTGTTAACCCACTAACTCCTGCGGAGTAGCTTAGCTGAGCCGTTAAGCGCTATTAGTTATGTGACTGTTTTGGGTATTTACAGCTTGTTATTCAGCTTATATTGAAATGATGTGATTGTCGCAAATTTACTGTATTGCCAGAGCTGGGCAAAATACTTTTAAAAAATATTTAACTACTAAATACTAAATACTTTATGAAAATCGAATATATTTAAATACTAAATACTTTTTAAGACCAAAAACTAGGTAACTAATAAATACCTGTAATATTATTAGTTAAATACTTTGCTAAAAGTAATTAGACACTTTAAAAATATTTTAATATTTTAAAATTATTTATATACTTTTAGTTTTTAGATATCACTAAAATGTAAAAAGACTTGTAAAGTATTTAAATAGTAATGCACCAATTATAATCTTATTCAAAACTAAATTTAAAGTTCATAATTTCCTTTTATTCAAACACTTGTAATAATTGTTGTAGTAAGCCAAGTAGTACAGATGGCATAACTTAAGCTATTTTACATGAATTATTAAAAACCCAAAAACATTGATATATTGCAATGATTTCCCTAATGTATTATGACTGTGTAAATAAATATAAAATAAGGAGATCACCACACAACTATTTTGCTTTTTTCCTTGATCAAATTTAACTGAGTGATTATTTTTGCTATGATCGTTCTTTTATTCAATCCTAAAACAGTAGTTTGCCCTTTTTCTTATAATTCACTAATCTGATGTCAAATTAGCTAGCTCAAAGAATTTCGCATGAAACTCTAATTTTCCCACGGGTCTGAGGTTCCTTTTAGTTATTTGGTAATAAGAATTGTACGCCACTGAACACATAGTTCAGATGCAACGCTGTTCACTTGGGCCTAACCTGACATAAATTTACTTTCTACAGAAATCGTGTTAAGTGCGGGTCGCTTTATGTTTTATTGTGAATAAAAGCAATTCGAATGAGCGAATTAAAAGGTAATATTTGAATCTCGCGCTTTATCTAAGCGTCCTTCTAGCTTTTGTTTTATTTCAGGTAAAAATTGTCATTTGTTTTTCAAATTTGTATCAAATTGAAAATTTCATAACCCCACTTTCTAATGGAGTTAATATCAGAGCGAAAATATTACGGATGTCCTGGATTTTACTCGGAACAGCTCCGCAGCAAAGCTCTTAGGTCCCTCGGTGAGTTTCTCGGTTGTAATAATTCAAACAGCGGTAGGATTTGGGCTCCTGGGGTCAATATAGGGAATACATATGAACTACCGATTCGAGAGCTAGTAACATAAGAGGGAGGTTACACAATTCGGAACCGCTCGAGGAGCTTCAACTTAAAGTAAACTACACCAATAAATTAACAAATGCAAGTCGAATTATAGTATTAGCAGAGAAAAATATTTGGCGCAATTGGTACAACAATACCAAGAATGTGGACAAAGCTTAAAATGCGTAATTCAGGTGTCATAAAACGTCATTATCTCCTAGAAATAAAAACTATTATTGTAGATATGTGTAATAACAACGCTTTTTGTCTATTCATTTTAATTGTATTAGAGTTATTACTATTATAAACAATAAATTAATTAAATAAGTTAAGAAATAATTTTTTTATTTTTCTCTCTTAAAATTTTTTCTAGGTCAAGGAAGAAGTACTAACACGTTTCCCACGCGGGCCGGCCTAAAAACGACGGCAGGCGCCGTCGGCGTCCAATTTTGCTCGAATTTACTAGTACGGTTTGGGATCTTGGGGTCAGCTCGTATTTTTGCAATAAATTAAGATACCACCTTGAAATTTTGCACAAGCCATCTGGGGACGGTCCTCTAACAAACGAGTTCGGTTTGGAAGCCCTACGCCGCTCCCAAGGAGCGGCGTCGCGGCGCTAAAATCGGATTTTTTTCATCGAGAAATTTTTTCACGAAATTACATATCTAGGTCAAGGATAACGTACTAACACGTTTCCCAAGCGGGCCGGCCTAAAAACGACGGCAGGCGCCGTCGGCGTCCAATTTTGCTCGAATTTACTAGTACGGTTTGGGATCTTGGGGTCAGCTCGTATTTTTGCAATAAATTAAGATACCACCTTGAAATTTTGCACAAGCCATCTGGGGGCGGTCCTCTAACAAACGAGTTCAGTTTGGAAGCCCTACGCCGCTCCCAAGGAGCGGCGTCGCGGCGCTAAGATCGAATTTTTTTCATCGAGAAATTTTTTCACGAAATTACATATCTAGGTCAAGGATAACGTACTAACACGTTTCCCAAGCGGGCAGGCATAAAAACGACGGCAGGCGCCGTCGGCGTCCAATTTTGCTTGAATTTACTAGTACGGTTTGGGATCTTGGGGTCAGCGCGTATTTTTGCAATAAATTAAGATACCACCTTGAAATTTTGCACAAGCCATCTGGGGCGGTCCTCTAACAAACGAGTTCAGTTTGGAAGCCCTACGCCGCTCCCAAGGAGCGGCGTCGCGGCGCTAAGATCGAATTTTTTTCATCGAGAAATTTTTTCACGAAATTACATATCTAGGTCAAGGATAACGTACTAACACGTTTCCCAAGCGGGCCGGCCTAAAAACGACGGCAGGCGCCGTCGGCGTCCAATTTTGCTTGAATTTACTAGTACGGTTTGGGATCTTGGGGTCAGCGCGTATTTTTGCAATAAATTAAGATACCACCTTGAAATTTTGCACAAGCCATCTGGGGGCGGTCTTCTAACAAACGAGTTCGGTTTGGAAGCCCTACGCCGCTCCCAAGGAGCGGCGTCGCGGCGCTAAAATCGGATTTTTTTCATCGAGAAATTTTTTCACGAAATTACATATCTAGGTCAAGGATAACGTACTAACACGTTTCCCAAGCGGGCAGGCATAAAAACGACGGCAGGCGCCGTCGGCGTCCAATTTTGCTCGAATTTACTAGTACGGTTTGGGATCTTGGGGTCAGCGCGTATTTTTGCAATAAATTAAGATACCACCTTGAAATTTTGCACAAGCCATCTGGGGGCGGTCTTCTAACAAACGAGTTCGGTTTGGAAGCCCTACGCCGCTCCCAAGGAGCGGCGTCGCGGCGCTAAAATCGGATTTTTTTCATCGAGAAATTTTTTCACGAAATTACATATCTAGGTCAAGGATAACGTACTAACACGTTTCCCAAGCGGGCAGGCATAAAAACGACGGCAGGCGCCGTCGGCGTCCAATTTTGCTCGAATTTACTAGTACGGTTTGGGATCTTGGGGTCAGCTCGTATTTTTGCAATAAATTAAGATACCACCTTGAAATTTTGCACAAGCCATCTGGGGGCGGTCCTCTAACAAACGAGTTCGGTTTGGAAGCCCTACGCCGCTCCCAAGGAGCGGCGTCGCGGCGCTAAGATCGAATTTTTTTCATCGAGAAATTTTTTCACGAAATTACATATCTAGGTCAAGGATAACGTACTAACACGTTTCCCACGCGGGCCGGCCTAAAAACGACGGCAGGCGCCGTCGGCGTCCAATTTTGCTCGAATTTACTAGTACGGTTTGGGATCTTGGGGTCAGCTCGTATTTTTGCAATAAATTAAGATACCACCTTGAAATTTTGCACAAGCCATCTGGGGACGGTCCTCTAACAAACGAGTTCGGTTTGGAAGCCCTACGCCGCTCCCAAGGAGCGGCGTCGCGGCGCTAAAATCGGATTTTTTTCATCGAGAAATTTTTTCACGAAATTACATATCTAGGTCAAGGATAACGTACTAACACGTTTCCCAAGCGGGCCGGCCTAAAAACGACGGCAGGCGCCGTCGGCGTCCAATTTTGCTCGAATTTACTAGTACGGTTTGGGATCTTGGGGTCAGCTCGTATTTTTGCAATAAATTAAGATACCACCTTGAAATTTTGCACAAGCCATCTGGGGGCGGTCCTCTAACAAACGAGTTCAGTTTGGAAGCCCTACGCCGCTCCCAAGGAGCGGCGTCGCGGCGCTAAGATCGAATTTTTTTCATCGAGAAATTTTTTCACGAAATTACATATCTAGGTCAAGGATAACGTACTAACACGTTTCCCAAGCGGGCAGGCATAAAAACGACGGCAGGCGCCGTCGGCGTCCAATTTTGCTTGAATTTACTAGTACGGTTTGGGATCTTGGGGTCAGCGCGTATTTTTGCAATAAATTAAGATACCACCTTGAAATTTTGCACAAGCCATCTGGGGGCGGTCTTCTAACAAACGAGTTCGGTTTGGAAGCCCTACGCCGCTCCCAAGGAGCGGCGTCGCGGCGCTAAAATCGGATTTTTTTCATCGAGAAATTTTTTCACGAAATTACATATCTAGGTCAAGGATAACGTACTAACACGTTTCCCAAGCGGGCAGGCATAAAAACGACGGCAGGCGCCGTCGGCGTCCAATTTTGCTCGAATTTACTAGTACGGTTTGGGATCTTGGGGTCAGCTCGTATTTTTGCAATAAATTAAGATACCACCTTGAAATTTTGCACAAGCCATCTGGGGGCGGTCTTCTAACAAACGAGTTCGGTTTGGAAGCCCTACGCCGCTCCCAAGGAGCGGCGTCGCGGCGCTAAAATCGGATTTTTTTCATCGAGAAATTTTTTCACGAAATTACATATCTAGGTCAAGGATAACGTACTAACACGTTTCCCAAGCGGGCAGGCATAAAAACGACGGCAGGCGCCGTCGGCGTCCAATTTTGCTCGAATTTACTAGTACGGTTTGGGATCTTGGGGTCAGCGCGTATTTTTGCAATAAATTAAGATACCACCTTGAAATTTTGCACAAGCCATCTGGGGGCGGTCTTCTAACAAACGAGTTCGGTTTGGAAGCCCTACGCCGCTCCCAAGGAGCGGCGTCGCGGCGCTAAAATCGGATTTTTTTCATCGAGAAATTTTTTCACGAAATTACATATCTAGGTCAAGGATAACGTACTAACACGTTTCCCAAGCGGGCAGGCATAAAAACGACGGCAGGCGCCGTCGGCGTCCAATTTTGCTCGAATTTACTAGTACGGTTTGGGATCTTGGGGTCAGCTCGTATTTTTGCAATAAATTAAGATACCACCTTGAAATTTTGCACAAGCCATCTGGGGGCGGTCCTCTAACAAACGAGTTCGGTTTGGAAGCCCTACGCCGCTCCCAAGGAGCGGCGTCGCGGCGCTAAGATCGAATTTTTTTCATCGAGAAATTTTTTCACGAAATTACATATCTAGGTCAAGGATAACGTACTAACACGTTTCCCAAGCGGGCCGGCCTAAAAACGACGGCAGGCGCCGTCGGCGTCCAATTTTGCTCGAATTTACTAGTACGGTTTGGGATCTTGGGGTCAGCTCGTATTTTTGCAATAAATTAAGATATCACCTTGAAATTTTGCACAAGCCATCTAGGAACGGTCCTCTAACAAACAAGTTCGGTTTGGAAGCCCTACGCCGCTCCCAAGGAGCGGCGTCGCGGCGCTAAAATCGAATTTTTTTCATCGAGAAATTTTTTCACGAAATTACATATCTAGGTCAAGGATAACGTACTAACACGTTTCCCAAGCGGGCCGGCCTAAAAACGACGGCAGGCGCCGTCGGCGTCCAATTTTGCTCGAATTTACTAGTACGGTTTGGGATCTTGGGGTCAGCTCGTATTTTTGCAATAAATTAAGATACCACCTTGAAATTTTGCACAAGCCATCTGGGGGCGGTCCTCTAACAAACGAGTTCAGTTTGGAAGCCCTACGCCGCTCCCAAGGAGCGGCGTCGCGGCGCTAAGATCGAATTTTTTTCATCGAGAAATTTTTTCACGAAATTACATATCTAGGTCAAGGATAACGTACTAACACGTTTCCCAAGCGGGCCGGCCTAAAAACGACGGCAGGCGCCGTCGGCGTCCAATTTTGCTCGAATTTACTAGTACGGTTTGGGATCTTGGGGTCAGCTCGTATTTTTGCAATAAATTAAGATATCACCTTGAAATTTTGCACAAGCCATCTGGGGGCGGTCCTCTAACAAACGAGTTCGGTTTGGAAGCCCTACGCCGCTCCCAAGGAGCGGCGTCGCGGCGCTAAAATCGGATTTTTTTCATCGAGAAATTTTTTCACGAAATTACATATCTAGGTCAAGGATAACGTACTAACACGTTTCCCAAGCGGGCCGGCCTAAAAACGACGGCAGGCGCCGTCGGCGTCCAATTTTGCTCGAATTTACTAGTACGGTTTGGGATCTTGGGGTCAGCTCGTATTTTTGCAATAAATTAAGATATCACCTTGAAATTTTGCACAAGCCATCTGGGAACGGTCCTCTAACAAACAAGTTCGGTTTGGAAGCCCTACGCCGCTCCCAAGGAGCGGCGTCGCGGCGCTAAAATCGAATTTTTTTCATCGAGAAATTTTTTCACGAAATTACATATCTAGGTCAAGGATAACGTACTAACACGTTTCCCAAGCGGGCCGGCCTAAAAACGACGGCAGGCGCCGTCGGCGTCCAATTTTGCTCGAATTTACTAGTACGGTTTGGGATCTTGGGGTCAGCTCGTATTTTTGCAATAAATTAAGATATCACCTTGAAATTTTGCACAAGCCATCTGGGGGCGGTCCTCTAACAAACGAGTTCGGTTTGGAAGCCCTACGCCGCTCCCAAGGAGCGGCGTCGCGGCGCTAAGATCGAATTTTTTTCATCGAGAAATTTTTTCACGAAATTACATATCTAGGTCAAGGATAACGTACTAACACGTTTCCCAAGCGGGCCGGCCTAAAAACGACGGCAGGCGCCGTCGGCGTCCAATTTTGCTCGAATTTACTAGTACGGTTTGGGATCTTGGGGTCAGCTCGTATTTTTGCAATAAATTAAGATACCACCTTGAAATTTTGCACAAGCCATCTGGGGGCGGTCCTCTAACAAACGAGTTCGGTTTGGAAGCCCTACACCGCTCCCAAGGAGCGGCGTCGCGGCGCTAAGATCGAATTTTTTTCATCGAGAAATTTTTTCACGAAATTACATATCTAGGTCAAGGATAACGTACTAACACGTTTCCCAAGCGGGCCGGCCTAAAAACGACGGCAGGCGCCGTCGGCGTCCAATTTTGCTCGAATTTACTAGTAGGGTTTGGGATCTTGGGGTCAGCTCGTATTTTTGCAATAAATTAAGATATCACCTTGAAATTTTGCACAAGCCATCTGGGAACGGTCCTCTAACAAACAAGTTCGGTTTGGAAGCCCTACGCCGCTCCCAAGGAGCGGCGTCGCGGCGCTAAGATCGAATTTTTTTCATCGAGAAATTTTTTCACGAAATTACATATCTAGGTCAAGGATAACGTACTAACACGTTTCCCAAGCGAACCGGCCTAAAAACGACGGCAGGCGCCGTCGGCGTCCAATTTTGCTCGAATTTACTAGTACGGTTTGGGATCTTGGGGTCAGCTCGTATTTTTGCAATAAATTAAGATACCACCTTGAAATTTTGCACAAGCCATCTGGGGGCGGTCCTCTAACAAACGAGTTCGGTTTGGAAGCCCTACGCCGCTCCCAAGGAGCGGCGTCACGGCGCTAAAGTCGAATTTTTTTCATCGAGAAATTTTTTCACGAAATTACATATCTAGGTCAAGGATAACGTACTAACACGTTTCCCAAGCGGGCCGGCCTAAAAACGACGGCAGGCGCCGTCGGCGTCCAATTTTGCTCGAATTTACTAGTACGGTTTGGGATCTTGGGGTCAGCTCGTATTTTTGCAATAAATTAAGATACCACCTTGAAATTTTGCACAAGCCATCTGGGGGCGGTCCTCTAACAAACGAGTTCGGTTTGGAAGCCCTACGCCGCTCCCAAGGAGCGGCGTCGCGGCGCTAAAATCGGATTTTTTTCATCGAGAAATTTTTTCACGAAATTACATATCTAGGTCAAGGATAACGTACTAACACGTTTCCCAAGCGGGCCAAATTAAAAACGACGGCAGGCGCCGTCGGCGTCCAATTTTGCTCGAATTTACTAGTACGGTTTGGGATCTTGGGGTCAGCTCGTATTTTTACAATAAATTAAGATACAACCTTGAAATTTTGCACAAGCCATCTGGGAACGGTCCTCTAACAAACGAGTTTGGTTTGGAAGCCCTACGCCGCTCCCAAGGAGCGGCGTCGCGGCGCTAAGATCGAATTTTTTTCATCGAGAAATTTTTTCACGAAATTACATATCTAGGTCAAGGATAACGTACTAACACGTTTCCCAAGCGGGCCGGCCTAAAAACGACGGCAGGCGCCGTCGGCGTCCAATTTTGCTTGAATTTACTAGTACGGTTTGGGATCTTGGGGTCAGCGCGTATTTTTGCAATAAATTCGAGCAAAATTGGACGCCGACGGCGCCTGCCGTCGTTTTTAATGCGGCCCGCTTGGGAAACGTGTTAGTACGTTATCCTTGACCTAGATATGTAATTTCGTGAAAAAATTTCTCGATGAAAAAAATCCGATTTTAGCGCCGCGACGCCGCGCCTTGGGAGCGGCGTAGGGCTTCCAAACTGGACTCGTTTGTTAGAGGACCGCCCCGAGATGGCTTATGCAAAATTTCAAGGTGCTATCTTATTTTATTGCAAAAATACGAGCCAACCCCAAGATCCCAAACCGTACTAGTAAATTCGAGCAAAATTGGACGCCGACGGCGCCTGCCGTCGTTTTTAATTCGGCCCGCTTGGGAAACGTGTTAGTACGTTATCCTTGACCTAGATATGTAATTTTGTAAAAAAAATTCTCGATGAGAAAAATCCGATTTTAGCGCCGCGACGCCGCTCCTTGGGAGCGGCGTAGGGCTTCCAAACCGGACTCGTTTGTTAGAGGACCGCCCCGAGATGGCTTATGCAAAATTTCAAGGTGCTATCTTAATTTATTGCAAAAATACGAGCCAACCCCAAGATCCCAAACCGTACTAGTAAATTCGAGCAAAATTGGACGCCGACGGCGCCTGCCGTCGTTTTTAATTCGGCCCGCTTGGGAAACGTGTTAGTACGTTATCCTTGACCTAGATATGTAATTTCGTGAAAAAATTTCTCGATGAAAAAAATCCGATTTTAGCGCCGCGACGCCGCTCCTTGGGAGCGGCGTAGGGCTTCCAAACCGGACTCGTTTGTTAGAGGACCGCCCCCAGATGGCTTGTACAAAATTTCAAGGTGCTATATTAATTTATTGCAAAAATACGGGCCAACCCCAGTATCCCAAACCGTACTAGTAAATTCGAGCAAAATTGGACGCCGACGGCGCCTGCCGTCGTTTTTAATTCGGCCCGCTTGGGAAACGTGTTAGTACGTTATCCTTGACCTAGATATGTAATTTCGTGAAAAAATTTCTCGATGAAAAAAATCCGATCTTAGCGCCGCGACGCCGCTCCTTGGGAGCGGCGTAGGGCTTCCAAACCGGACTCGTTTGTTAGAGGACCGCCCCGAGATGGCTTATGCAAAATTTCAAGGTGCTATCTTAATTTATTGCAAAAATACGAGCCAACCCCAAGATCCCAAACCGTACTAGTAAATTCGAGCAAAATTGGACGCCGACGGCGCCTGCCGTCGTTTTTAATTCGGCCCGCTTGGGAAACGTGTTAGTACGTTATCCTTGACCTAGATATGTAATTTCGTGAAAAAATTTCTCGATGAAAAAAATCCGATTTTAGCGCCGCGACGCCGCTCCTTGGGAGCGGCGTAGGGCTTCCAAACCGGACTCGTTTGTTAGAGGACCGCCCCGAGATGGCTTATGCAAAATTTCAAGGTGCTATCTTAATTTATTGCAAAAATACGAGCCAACCCCAAGATCCCAAACCGTACTAGTAAATTCGAGCAAAATTGGACGCCGACGGCGCCTGCCGTCGTTTTTAATTCGGCCCGCTTGGGAAACGTGTTAGTACGTTATCCTTGACCTAGATATGTAATTTCGTGAAAAAATTTCTCGATGAAAAAAATCCGATTTTAGCGCCGCGACGCCGCTCCTTGGGAGCGGCGTAGGGCTTCCAAACCGGACTCGTTTGTTAGAGGACCGCCCCCAGATGGCTTGTACAAAATTTCAAGGTGCTATATTAATTTATTGCAAAAATACGGGCCAACCCCAGTATCCCAAACCGTACTAGTAAATTCGAGCAAAATTGGACGCCGACGGCGCCTGCCGTCGTTTTTAATTCGGCCCGCTTGGGAAACGTGTTAGTACGTTATCCTTGACCTAGATATGTAATTTCGTGAAAAAATTTCTCGATGAAAAAAATCCGATTTTAGCGCCGCGACGCCGCTCCTTGGGAGCGGCGTAGGGCTTCCAAACCGGACTCGTTTGTTAGAGGACCGCCCCGAGATGGCTTATGCAAAATTTCAAGGTGCTATCTTAATTTATTGCAAAAATACGAGCCAACCCCAAGATCCCAAACCGTACTAGTAAATTCGAGCAAAATTGGACGCCGACGGCGCCTGCCGTCGTTTTTAATTCGGCCCGCTTGGGAAACGTGTTAGTACGTTATCCTTGACCTAGATATGTAATTTCGTGAAAAAATTTCTCGATGAAAAAAATCCGATTTTAGCGCCGCGACGCCGCTCCTTGGGAGCGGCGTAGGGCTTCCAAACCGGACTCGTTTGTTAGAGGACCGCCCCGAGATGGCTTATGCAAAATTTCAAGGTGCTATCTTAATTTATTGCAAAAATACGAGCCAACCCCAAGATCCCAAACCGTACTAGTAAATTCGAGCAAAATTGGACGCCGACGGCGCCTGCCGTCGTTTTTAATTCGGCCCGCTTGGGAAACGTGTTAGTACGTTATCCTTGACCTAGATATGTAATTTCGTGAAAAAATTTCTCGATGAAAAAAATCCGATTTTAGCGCCGCGACGCCGCTCCTTGGGAGCGGCGTAGGGCTTCCAAACCGGACTCGTTTGTTAGAGGACCGCCCCCAGATGGCTTGTACAAAATTTCAAGGTGCTATATTAATTTATTGCAAAAATACGGGCCAACCCCAGTATCCCAAACCGTACTAGTAAATTCGAGCAAAATTGGACGCCGACGGCGCCTGCCGTCGTTTTTAATTCGGCCCGCTTGGGAAACGTGTTAGTACGTTATCCTTGACCTAGATATGTAATTTCGTGAAAAAATTTCTCGATGAAAAAAATCCGATTTTAGCGCCGCGACGCCGCTCCTTGGGAGCGGCGTAGGGCTTCCAAACCGGACTCGTTTGTTAGAGGACCGCCCCGAGATGGCTTATGCAAAATTTCAAGGTGCTATCTTAATTTATTGCAAAAATACGAGCCAACCCCAAGATCCCAAACCGTACTAGTAAATTCGAGCAAAATTGGACGCCGACGGCGCCTGCCGTCGTTTTTAATTCGGCCCGCTTGGGAAACGTGTTAGTACGTTATCCTTGACCTAGATATGTAATTTCGTGAAAAAATTTCTCGATGAAAAAAATCCGATTTTAGCGCCGCGACGCCGCTCCTTGGCAGCGGCGTAGGGCTTCCAAACCGGACTCGTTTGTTAGAGGACCGCCCCCAGATGGCTTGTACAAAATTTCAAGGTGCTATATTAATTTATTGCAAAAATACGGGCCAACCCCAGTATCCCAAACCGTACTAGTAAATTCGAGCAAAATTGGACGCCGACGGCGCCTGCCGTCGTTTTTAATTCGGCCCGCTTGGGAAACGTGTTAGTACGTTATCCTTGACCTAGATATGTAATTTCGTGAAAAAATTTCTCGATGAAAAAAATCCGATTTTAGCGCCGCGACGCCGCTCCTTGGGAGCGGCGTAGGGCTTCCAAACCGGACTCGTTTGTTAGAGGACCGCCCCGAGATGGCTTATGCAAAATTTCAAGGTGCTATCTTAATTTATTGCAAAAATACGAGCCAACCCCAAGATCCCAAACCGTACTAGTAAATTCGAGCAAAATTGGACGCCGACGGCGCCTGCCGTCGTTTTTAATTCGGCCCGCTTGGGAAACGTGTTAGTACGTTATCCTTGACCTAGATATGTAATTTCGTGAAAAAATTTCTCGATGAAAAAAATCCGATTTTAGCGCCGCGACGCCGCTCCTTGGGAGCGGCGTAGGGCTTCCAAACCGGACTCGTTTGTTAGAGGACCGCCCCGAGATGGCTTATGCAAAATTTCAAGGTGCTATCTTAATTTATTGCAAAAATACGAGCCAACCCCAAGATCCCAAACCGTACTAGTAAATTCGAGCAAAATTGGACGCCGACGGCGCCTGCCGTCGTTTTTAATTCGGCCCGCTTGGGAAACGTGTTAGTACGTTATCCTTGACCTAGATATGTAATTTCGTGAAAAAATTTCTCGATGAAAAAAATCCGATTTTAGCGCCGCGACGCCGCTCCTTGGGAGCGGCGTAGGGCTTCCAAACCGGACTCGTTTGTTAGAGGACCGCCCCCAGATGGCTTGTACAAAATTTCAAGGTGCTATATTAATTTATTGCAAAAATACGGGCCAACCCCAGTATCCCAAACCGTACTAGTAAATTCGAGCAAAATTGGACGCCGACGGCGCCTGCCGTCGTTTTTAATTCGGCCCGCTTGGGAAACGTGTTAGTACGTTATCCTTGACCTAGATATGTAATTTCGTGAAAAAATTTCTCGATGAAAAAAATCCGATTTTAGCGCCGCGACGCCGCTCCTTGGGAGCGGCGTAGGGCTTGCAAACCGGACTCGTTTGTTAGAGGACCGCCCCCAGATGGCTTGTACAAAATTTCAAGGTGCTATATTAATTTATTGCAAAAATACGGGCCAACCCCAGTATCCCAAACCGTACTAGTAAATTCGAGCAAAATTGGACGCCGACGGCGCCTGCCGTCGTTTTTAATTCGGCCCGCTTGGGAAACGTGTTAGTACGTTATCCTTGACCTAGATATGTAATTTCGTGAAAAAATTTCTCGATGAAAAAAATCCGATTTTAGCGCCGCGACGCCGCTCCTTGGGAGCGGCGTAGGGCTTCCAAACCGGACTCGTTTGTTAGAGGACCGCCCCCAGATGGCTTGTACAAAATTTCAAGGTGCTATATTAATTTATTGCAAAAATACGGGCCAACCCCAGTATCCCAAACCGTACTAGTAAATTCGAGCAAAATTGGACGCCGACGGCGCCTGCCGTCGTTTTTAATTCGGCCCGCTTGGGAAACGTGTTAGTACGTTATCCTTGACCTAGATATGTAATTTCGTGAAAAAATTTCTCGATGAAAAAAATCCGATCTTAGCGCCGCGACGCCGCTCCTTGGGAGCGGCGTAGGGCTTCCAATCCGGACTCGTTTGTTAGAGGACCGCCCCGAGATGGCTTATGCAAAATTTCAAGGTGCTATCTTAATTTATTGCAAAAATACGAGCCAACCCCAAGATCCCAAACCGTACTAGTAAATTCGAGCAAAATTGGACGCCGACGGCGCCTGCCGTCGTTTTTAATTCGGCCCGCTTGGGAAACGTGTTAGTACGTTATCCTTGACCTAGATATGTAATTTCGTGAAAAAATTTCTCGATGAAAAAAATCCGATTTTAGCGCCGCGACGCCGCTCCTTGGGAGCGGCGTAGGGCTTCCAAACCGGACTCGTTTGTTAGAGGACCGCCCCCAGATGGCTTGTACAAAATTTCAAGGTGCTATATTAATTTATTGCAAAAATACGGGCCAACCCCAGTATCCCAAACCGTACTAGTAAATTCGAGCAAAATTGGACGCCGACGGCGCCTGCCGTCGTTTTTAATTCGGCCCGCTTGGGAAACGTGTTAGTACGTTATCCTTGACCTAGATATGTAATTTCGTGAAAAAATTTCTCGATGAAAAAAATCCAATCTTAGCGCCGCGACGCCGCTCCTTGGGAGCGGCGTAGGGCTTCCAAACCGGACTCGTTTGTTAGAGGACCGCTTCGAGATGGCTTATGCAAAATTTCAAGGTGCTATCTTAATTTATTGCAAAAATACGAGCCAACCCCAAGATCCAAACCGTACTAGTAAATTCGAGCAAAATTGGACGCCGACGGCGCCTGCCGTCGTTTTTAATTCGGCCCGCTTGGGAAACGTGTTAGTACGTTATCCTTGACCTAGATATGTAATTTCGTGAAAAAATTTCTCGATGAAAAAATCCGATTTTAGCGCCGCGACGCCGCTCCTTGGGAGCGGCGTAGGGCTTCCAAACCGGACTCGTTTGTTAGAGGACCGCCCCCAGATGGCTTGTACAAAATTTCAAGGTGCTATATTAATTTATTGCAAAAATACGGGCCAACCCCAGTATCCCAAACCGTACTAGTAAATTCGAGCAAAATTGGACGCCGACGGCGCCTGCCGTCGTTTTTAATTCGGCCCGCTTGGGAAACGTGTTAGTACGTTATCCTTGACCTAGATATGTAATTTCGTGAAAAAATTTCTCGATGAAAAAAATCCGATTTTAGCGCCGCGACGCCGCTCCTTGGGAGCGGCGTAGGGCTTCCAAACCGGACTCGTTTGTTAGAGGACCGCCCCGAGATGGCTTATGCAAAATTTCAAGGTGCTATCTTAATTTATTGCAAAAATACGAGCCAACCCAAGATCCCAAACCGTACTAGTATATTCGAGCAAAATTGGACGCCGACGGCGCCTGCCGTCGTTTTTAATTCGGCCCGCTTGGGAAACGTGTTAGTACGTTATCCTTGACCTAGATATGTAATTTCGTGAAAAAATTTCTCGATGAAAAAATCCGATTTTAGCGCCGCGACGCCGCTCCTTGGGAGCGGCGTAGGGCTTCCAAACCGGACTCGTTTGTTAGAGGACCGCCCCCAGATGGCTTGTACAAAATTTCAAGGTGCTATATTAATTTATTGCAAAAATACGGGCCAACCCCAGTATCCAAACCGTACTAGTAAATTCGAGCAAAATTGGACGCCGACGGCGCCTGCCGTCGTTTTTAATTCGGCCCGCTTGGGAAACGTGTTAGTACGTTATCCTTGACCTAGATATGTAATTTCGTGAAAAAATTTCTCGATGAAAAAAATCCGATTTTAGCGCCGCGACGCCGCTCCTTGGGAGCGGCGTAGGGCTTCCAAACCGGACTCGTTTGTTAGAGGACCGCCCCGAGATGGCTTATGCAAAATTTCAAGGTGCTATCTTAATTTATTGCAAAAATACGAGCCAACCCCAAGATCCCAAACCGTACTAGTAAATTCGAGCAAAATTGGACGCCGACGGCGCCTGCCGTCGTTTTTAATTCGGCCCGCTTGGAAAACGTGTTAGTACGTTATCCTTGACCTAGATATGTAATTTCGTGAAAAAATTTCTCGATGAAAAAAATCCGATTTTAGCGCCGCGACGCCGCTCCTTGGGAGCGGCGTAGGGCTTCCAAACCGGACTCGTTTGTTAGAGGACCGCCCCGAGATGGCTTATGCAAAATTTCAAGGTGCTATCTTAATTTATTGCAAAAATACGAGCCAACCCCAAGATCCCAAACCGTACTAGTAAATTCGAGCAAAATTGGACGCCGACGGCGCCTGCCGTCGTTTTTAATTCGGCCCGCTTTGGAAACGTGTTAGTACGTTATCCTTGACCTAGATATGTAATTTCGTGAAAAAATTTCTCGATGAAAAAATCCGATTTTAGCGCCGCGACGCCGCTCCTTGGGAGCGGCGTAGGGCTTCCAAACCGGACTCGTTTGTTAGAGGACCGCCCCGAGATGGCTTATGCAAAATTTCAAGGTGCTATCTTAATTTATTGCAAAAATACGAGCCAACCCCAAGATCCCAAACCGTACTAGTAAATTCGAGCAAAATTGGACGCCGACGGCGCCTGCCGTCGTTTTTAATTCGGCCCGCTTGGAAACGTGTTAGTACGTTATCCTTGACCTAGATATGTAATTTCGTGAAAAAATTTCTCGATGAAAAAAATCCGATTTTAGCGCCGCGACGCCGCTCCTTGGGTGCGGCGTAGGGCTTCCAAACCGGACTCGTTTGTTAGAGGACCGCCCCGAGATGGCTTATGCAAAATTTCAAGGTGCTATCTTAATTTATTGCAAAAATACGAGCCAACCCCAAGATCCCAAACCGTACTAGTAAATTCGAGCAAAATTGGACGCCGACGGCGCCTGCCGTCGTTTTTAATTCGGCCCGCTTGGAAAACGTGTTAGTACGTTATCCTTGACCTAGATATGTAATTTCGTGAAAAAATTTCTCGATGAAAAAAATCCGATTTTAGCGCCGCGACGCCGCTCCTTGGGAGCGGCGTAGGGCTTCCAAACCGGACTCGTTTGTTAGAGGACCGCCCCGAGATGGCTTATGCAAAATTTCAAGGTGCTATCTTAATTTATTGCAAAAATACGAGCCAACCCCAAGATCCCAAACCGTACTAGTAAATTCGAGCAAAATTGGACGCCGACGGCGCCTGCCGTCGTTTTTAATTCGGCCCGCTTGGAAAACGTGTTAGTACGTTATCCTTGACCTAGATATGTAATTTCGTGAAAAAATTTCTCGATGAAAAAAATCCGATTTTAGCGCCGCGACGCCGCTCCTTGGGAGCGGCGTAGGGCTTCCAAACCGGACTCGTTTGTTAGAGGACCGCCCCGAGATGGCTTATGCAAAATTTCAAGGTGCTATATTAATTTATTGCAAAAATACGTGCCAACCCCAAGATCCCAAACCGTACTAGTAAATTCGAGCAAAATTGGACGCCGACGGCGCCTGCCGTCGTTTTTAATTCGGCCCGCTTGGAAACGTGTTAGTACGTTATCCTTGACCTAGATATGTAATTTCGTGAAAAAATTTCTCGATGAAAAAAATCCGATTTTAGCGCCGCGACGCCGCTCCTTGGGAGCGGCGTAGGGCTTCCAAACCGGACTCGTTTGTTAGAGGACCGCCCCGAGATGGCTTATGCAAAATTTCAAGGTGCTATCTTAATTTATTGCAAAAATACGAGCCAACCCCAAGATCCCAAACCGTACTAGTAAATTCGAGCAAAATTGGACGCCGACGGCGCCTGCCGTCGTTTTTAATTCGGCCCGCTTTGGAAACGTGTTAGTACGTTATCCTTGACCTAGATATGTAATTTCGTGAAAAAATTTCTCGATGAAAAAAATCCGATTTTAGCGCCGCGACGCCGCTCCTTGGGAGCGGCGTAGGGCTTCCAAACCGGACTCGTTTGTTAGAGGACCGCCCCGAGATGGCTTATGCAAAATTTCAAGGTGCTATCTTAATTTATTGCAAAAATACGAGCCAACCCCAAGATCCCAAACCGTACTAGTAAATTCGAGCAAAATTGGACGCCGACGGCGCCTGCCGTCGTTTTTAATTCGGCCCGCTTTGGAAACGTGTTAGTACGTTATCCTTGACCTAGATATGTAATTTCGTGAAAAAATTTCTCGATGAAAAAAATCCGATTTTAGCGCCGCGACGCCGCTCCTTGGGAGCGGCGTAGGGCTTCCAAACCGGACTCGTTTGTTAGAGGACCGCCCCGAGATGGCTTATGCAAAATTTCAAGGTGCTATCTTAATTTATTGCAAAAATACGAGCCAACCCCAAGATCCCAAACCGTACTAGTAAATTCGAGCAAAATTGGACGCCGACGGCGCCTGCCGTCGTTTTTAATTCGGCCCGCTTGGAAACGTGTTAGTACGTTATCCTTGACCTAGATATGTAATTTCGTGAAAAAATTTCTCGATGAAAAAAATCCGATTTTAGCGCCGCGACGCCGCTCCTTGGGAGCGGCGTAGGGCTTCCAAACCGGACTCGTTTGTTAGAGGACCGCCCCGAGATGGCTTATGCAAAATTTCAAGGTGCTATCTTAATTTATTGCAAAAATACGAGCCAACCCCAAGATCCCAAACCGTACTAGTAAATTCGAGCAAAATTGGACGCCGACGGCGCCTGCCGTCGTTTTTAATTCGGCCCGCTTGGGAAACGTGTTAGTACGTTATCCTTGACCTAGATATGTAATTTCGTGAAAAAA
>CALNHX010008342.1:0-61836 GCA_940337035.1 Agriotes lineatus | reverse complement strand
GATGGCTCTCCATGCTACTTCCTTCAGATGATGTTGCAGGTCTAACCGAGAGGGTTGTAAATCCTCGAAGTGGTTCGGTTGCTGCAACACTGGCTCCTTTGCTATTTCTGTAAAAGAGCTTTTGTGTTATTGTGTCGTTGACTATGTTACCAATTGGTTTGGAACATCCTGCCAACGTCCATCGGCTGCCTCTTCCTTTGGAGACGAACATTATATGAGTGCATACGATAATTAATATCACTCTTGCTGAGGTTAGCTGTTTTAGAGGATGCTGCATCGGTATTTCACATTGCGTGTTTTCGGTAACTTTCCTCGCAGAATTTAATAAGCTGTCCTTTTGATTCCATCTTCTACGAGGGGCTAAGTGCTTAGCGAACTCGGAGGTTTGCTCGCTTGCTGCAATTCTTGCCGCTGTGTCTTGTTGCCACCCTCCACTAGGTGCTAATTGTTTATTGAACTCGGAGGGTTTCTTGTTTTCTACAATTCTTGCTGCTTTTTCTGGGCTCGTTCCTCCACCGGGTGGCACATTTTTGGTGGACTCGGAGGATTTCTTGTTAGCAGCAGTTATTGCTGCAACTGCTTGGCTCCATCCTTAGCTAGGAACTGCTGTCGAAGCATCTGGAGGAGTTCCAACGATTTTTTCGTGGCCTGCAATTTCTGGACTGCATCCACTGCTTGGAGCTGCTGTGGGAGTTTCAACGATTTGTTCGTGGCCTGCAATTTCCTTTTCTTTCTGTCCATCCACTTGGTGAATGGAAACTTCCTGAATGGGAACTTCGTGGATGCGGACGTCATGAACGAGGATTTCGTGAGTGAGGACTTCGGAGGTTCCATGCACTTGGTGATTTTCTTGTGGATGAGAAGATGCTACTTTTTCACATTTGATGATAACCGGACGTTGAACTTCCGTATTCTTTATATTGGCAGCTGCTATTGCTCGTTCTTCCGCTGTAGGATCGGTTGTTAATATTTTCTTCACCTGCTGGATTGTTTGCTTGTCATTGGTAGGTGAACTTCGGAACTGACCACAGCTTTTGATGTAGTGACCTCCATGATTAAGAGTTTCGGAAGCTTCGATTTTCTGCGGTCTTTCTTGTACTGATTCTGTGAATTTCTTTTCACGTACCTGATATTTTGGGGTAAGTGTTCTTTGTGTAGGTACTTCTTCTGTGTCCCAGAATTTCTGCAACTGATATTCTTCACCAATTTTGGCAACCATGGTGTTGACTTTAATGCTGTCGTTATGCTGTCTTCCAATGGTTCCAGATAATATCCAACCCAGTTTGGTATTTTGTCCCAAGATGCCATCCTTTGTTCTAGTGATTCCTTCTAGAACTATTTTTGAATATTCTTCGGCGCCTAGAATTATATCTATAGGACCGGGTCGGTTGAAGGTTGGATCGGCGATGAAGGTATTGCTCCAGGAATCGATATTTATATATGGGATGGGGGATGAAGGCATGGCTTTGGTAAGTTTCGGAAGTATTAATAAATTGACAGGTAGGGAAAAGTTACTTGAAAATCTAGGTGTGATCAAACCTGGGATTTTCCATTTGGCAATTTTTGGCTCGCTGTTCCCGATTCCTGTGATTTCAGCTCGAACTTTGGTCCTGGGTAACCCCAATAATTCGGCTGATGCTTCCGTGATAAACGACCCCTGAGACCCGGGATCTATTAATACTCGTAGTAGATGAGTCATCCCGGATGCTGCCTTTACTTGAACCATTGCTGTGGCAAGTAGAACTTGGCTCTCCTGTGCGCCTAAATTGGCGGTGATGATGTCCGACTTCGGCTTCTTTTCTGGAGCGTTGGAAGTCTTCATAGCTGCTGCATGAGCTGACGTTCTCATCCTTTGGGCAGGGAGCGGCCTTGATGGTGGCTGCGCCTTATGAAGCAGTGTATGATGCGGGAAGCGACAGATCCTACAATTAAAATAGGCACGACATGGTATATTTGAATCGTGCCGCAAGCATCGATAGCACAATCGATTGGTTTTTACTGCTTCTTGTTTTTCATGGATAGATAGCCTCTGGAATTGACTACAGTTGTCGATGTAATGATCTCCATGGCACAGCTTGCAATTTAGGGATGCGGAAGCGTAATTCTTCTGTGGTCTTTCCTGCGTGGGCTTTCGAGCTCCATCTATGGATTCTAGGGATTGGAACCGCACTTGCAGGAAAGCCATTAAATTTTGGTGATCCTGGACTTCATTTGGACATTGAAGCGACTGTTCATATAATTTGTTGGTTTCAGGATCCCATTTTCGAGCGATAGCTCTGTTAATCCACGGACCCCAACTGTCCGTGCAGATGCCTAAATTTTTGATTGCCTCCACACATTCCTTGATGGAGTCGTGCAATCTTTTTAACCCTTGGGCTGACTCTTTGGAGAGGACCGGCAGATCGAATATGGTATCTAGCAATTTAGTTAAAATAAGGCGATTATTTTGATACCTTTGTTGCAGCAGATTCCAGGCGGTGTTGTAATTTGCTTGGGTAACAGCTAGATGCTGGATCAGTCGGCTTGTCTCTCCCTTAAGATGCGTCTTTAAATATTGCATCTTGATGACATCGTCCATATTCTGGTTGTCATCTACTAATTTGGTGAACAGGTCCTTGAAAGTGGCCCATTCCTCATAATTTCCCTCGTATATGGGAATTTTGACTTGAGGAAGCGAGATAGCTGCTGCTTGCTCGTTCCTTGTCGGCGCTTGCAATAAGATAATTAAATTTCTATACCTGTCTTCCAACGTAGTATATTCAGGACTGAAGTGCATTTGTTCTGAAGCCATGTCGTTTGACATAACTTCTTCGTCCATCTCGACCACACGATCCCATTTTTCTCTTAATTCCCTTGTAGTGATGGCGGGCCTCCCTAATTCTTGTGTTATTTCGGCGTCGTCCATCGCTTGCTTAAAATTCTGGATCCGAATCTGCAGTTTTCGGATACGAACCTTTTGCTCGGGGTTGGCCACCATTTCCTCTGGAGTTCTGCTTACGGAGGGGTTGGAAATTTCCGTTGATTTTGAACAGCTCTGCAAGTAACTTTTTGCTTCGCCGTATATGGCTTTAATTTGGTTGTAATACCCTGTTTTAAAATAATTATGAGTTGGAATACTTAGCTGCCCCATTTCTGCATGATTTTTAGTTGCAGCGTTCCAAAGTTCGTCCAGCGTTTTGTTGCGACTGGCGATGTAGGCTTCATTTTTTCGGCTGGCAGGGTCCTTTTTGCTGTTGGATAATATTTGCTTTATCTTCTGCGCGAGCTCTTCTTGGGCGATAGCTAAGTTGTTGAATTCCTCCATGTTGTTGGCCATTTTCTGGGAACTGGGTGGTTGGCAGATGTTGTCTTCTTCTCGGGATGTGTTTTTTCGTTAGTTGGAGACAGATCCGGCTCGAAGGACCATGAACAGAGATGCCTGAGAGGCTGTGTCAGGACTCCGTTACTTTGCGCTGATTCTATCCGTCAAGCACGTAAACAAGACTGTGTTTACGTTTTAAACCAATGTAGTCAATGGTACTTGAACGGACGACGGTAAAAACCACTTCTTGAGATGCAGCCTCACATCTCGACAGTATTATGGCTTGGTATAGAAGTGGCGACGTAGTGAATGAATCAAACATTAAATGCAGATTGATTTTATTATGAAAATAGACTAGTATTTATACAAATTAAAAATGCTTAACGCAGTAACAATATCAAAGTTCATATATACAGATTAATACGGCAAAGTGTTTAAATTACAAAACAGCAGATAAGCAATTGTGCAGGTTTATTTCCTGGTCGAGCGAAGGTCGCCCGTTGAACTCACTGCTGTAGGTCGATATTATGCACGGAGTGCAGAATTGCGTTTTCCTTGGTCTTTAACTCGTACGATTGTGTAATAACACTGGCTTTTAAATTACGTAAATTTGAACTGAAATGTATGGTTTTTAATCTAATTTAAACATATTAAATTTAGTAATTGGTGATAGCAATATTAAATAAATGGGAATTGCATGTAAAAGCCATGCAACTGGATTTCGTAAATTTTAGAAAATGAAATTTATGTGTGTTTAAATCAAGTTTAAACAATGATGTTTTCTCGTTTGCTAGTTTTTTCACTCGTTCATTAAACCATGGCGTTGATTTTCTTGTTTTCTACATGCTTGTTCTATTCTATAGTGCTTTCTCAGCCTGTTTCCCTTTAGCACTTGCTACATCCCATATCTCATCTGCTTAATAATATTCGATTATAGTTGTCATATCTAAGTTATTCTTTAATCTGTCTTGATACATTTTTTTGTGCTTGATGGAGATATCCTTGCAGTATTGATCTTCTCCATCTTCTTCCAATGTTTACGGATGCTAACATCCAAAGTCTATTACACACGAACTCGATCATAGGGTTTTGACTTTTGCTATTCGACCAGATAATTTTTCGCTGAATGGGATGTTGGAAGTATATCCATTTATTAAACATCTGGATAATTCACCATCTTCATTAATAGTAGACTTGTTAAGTCTTTGCTTTACATCTCCAATTGTTATGCCACCCATACCTGCAGTAACTTCCCCTGATATAATGAACTTACCTTCTCTAGGTAGCGTGTCAATTAACACTAGAGGTCAGTCGTCGAAACCTTCTTTTTCTTCTTTTTTTTTATTAGTTTTTGGTGCATATACGGCTATATATGCAGTTATATTTATTGCAGTAAGGGCAATTAACATTATCCTTTGTATGTATTTATTGGCTGTTATATGATTTACATAATTATTGTCTCAATGAGTACACATATGTAAATATTTTGTTACTCCATTTATATTTATTGCCTTTTTTTAATTCCAGGAACCTGTATTCTATGTTGCAATCCATAGCATATTCTTTCTGGCATTCTTTTTTCTCGCAATATTCGTCGTCGGTGGAACGTCTTCGCAACGGCCTGATCGGCTAAATTTTACAAAATCAGAGTAACGATAGAGAAAGGCATAAACAAAAACCGAGAAAACCCGCAACCAGCAGCCACGACATGCGCAAAAAATAGCCATTTGCATGGCCTCCTGACTGAAACGATTAGTTCCTCAGTTTGAATCTTGTAGAGGAAATTCACGATCTAAATGTGAATATATTAGTAGAATTTCTATCAAAACAAAAGCTGACACTATCTGCTTGCGATCGAAATCTTACAGATCTGCTATTTATGAGCCTATAACTGACTTTTATGAATTACACAGAGAGCTTGAATATCTGAAACTTTAACTCTAAGAATTAATGATCGTAGTCTATAAATCGCTTGCACCAATTGACTTGAAGTAACTTTAATGCAGGCGCGAAATAAACTATTCGAATTGGCGGAAAAAGAACATATTTTCTCTCTACCAAGCTAAAGTTAAAACTTTCATTCTACAAGGTCGCAAATAAATAGTAACCCAGATCTTTGTTTTATTACCAAAGACCAGGCGAAAAATCACTAGCCAGCTCACGTAGAGCAACTTTACCCACAGTTGGCACCAATAGTCGTTGTAGGCCTCCACGTGCTAGTAATTAAAAGATGTAAATATAGAAAGGCGAATTGGGCACTCTTCAGAGACAGATTGTTAAAAAGCACTGAACTTCTCACCATCAGTTATGCATTTCAATTTGTTTATGTAAAAGTTGTAGGTACACAGATGGTGTATACTACTACAATATTTTTGTTTATATTGTAATAACCCCCCTCCTAATAATAATAGGGGTTTTTAAATATAAAATAATTAATTATTAATGTCAAGGGAAACTACACTTTATAATTATTAAGTTTCAATTGAAAATCACCTGTCCTCCACAGGAAAAATTAAAAGAGTGTAAAAAAAATTACGACAAATCAATGGTTTATTGCCCTTTTCTTATTTTATCTATTTGCAGTAAACATTCGGGACTAGCTCCGTAGACATGAGACAATCTTGGTTTAGGGTGGTAGGTTCATAAAATTTAGGAAAAACTTGGTATGACAAATAAATTGTTGTATGACAAATACTCGCAAATATTTTGGGCAAATGCACAATTTTATCTAACATTTAGCTAACCTATAAATTTGACTCAGCAACAAAATGATTTATGGTCACAAGAAACAGCGTAAATTGAATTTTAAAAACACCAGAGTGGCAAAAATGCGTCAGGTAAATATTAATACTATGACGTAGGAACTGCTAAACTTGTTTTGTTTTTAGTGTGACGTCGAACCGACGCTAGACAGCTTTTTGTTTCATATCCGGCACAGAACTTAAAAATGCCGCGTCATTTCGCATTTTCAAAGAACTCTACCTAAATTTCTAGAAACTGGACGGTCTGCATCATTGGAATATGGCTCTCGACCTCGTAGACATTCTGAACTTGCTGAAGTCCAAAAATAATGGACCTACGCCAACGCTTTCCCTGTAAAAATCTACCTTTATCGGAGGCTTCTCGGACGCGGGATATGCGTCCCTTATGACGCCATGAGAATTATGGACTCGGGAATTGCTTGCTGTTTGGGATTTCTGCCTGTAATGGTTCCTGCAAGTCTTTCCTATACGTAAAAGGCGCTGTTCTTGCTTGGGAAAGCTGCTTGCATAAGGAAATGGGCCCCGAAGTCAATCGCACTTGGACGTATTTCTCCGCTGGCTTATCTGCTTCACCTGGACATCTTAACACCTGGAAAACTTCACCCAGAGATGCAATGGACACTTGTGAATAACTTTACACACAATTGTTGTAACTAAGAACTTTTTTATTTACAATTTTACATGATAATTGAGGGGCGCAATGTGGCCCCAACACACAATTTTCAATCTTGTTTAGTTATTATAAAAAAAATGACAGTCAGGTCTCTTAGCAATTAGATTTTCAAATTTTTATAAGGGAAGTTAGGATTGATAACATTTAACCTTATGGACTACAGTTTTGATGTCATGTCTTTGCCTAACCACTAATATTGTCTTTTTATTGGAATAAATGTTACTAAACTTGCTCTGCTTTTAAATCACTTTTGTTTATAATGCACTGATACAATTGGAGTTCATTTAACGTCTCACGAATTGTCTTTCGATCGGTTACCTTCCATTTTCATTGCTCTTTGCAATTATTATTTTGCTAGCACGGTTTCGTTTACCTTTCAGCTAATCTGCCTTTTTCTGGCTTATACAATTTTACTACATAACGCTCAAATTCCTTCTGTATTTAACAAATCATTTTTTATCATTCCATTCACATTATGTCTGACATTAATAAGGTCAATTCCGTCAGTTACAAATTAAATTGCATTAGCCCTTCCGAACATTTATCATATCTGAAACCCTGAATGTAACCTTTCTAAAACCTGCTTTGTTTTATGCTAACTTCTATCCCTCAAATTATTAGTTACTGTTGCTCACATCAAGTGCAGTTATTAATGTAAAGTATTGATTATCTTGCAGTAGATAAAATATGTAATTCTGTGCTCATGTTGACCTTATTCATTTAGTTAATTAGACACAGAAGAGAGTGGCCCGCCAAACTTACTTTTTTAAATGGAAAAAAGCTCATTAAAATACAAAAGATAAAGAGGCAATGTCATTTAAGCACATTAATTATTTATTAATTATTAAGTTTGCACGTTATTGCCATCCTGTTTAGCATTCATACCTAAAGCCACTAATTCATACTCAGAAAGCAGCTAACATCAAACACCATTTTTCTTTGGTAACGTTTTCTTTCATTCATTCAATTTTTTTCTGTTACAGAAGTTGCCAAAAATTCAGAATTTTTTGTATGTATTACACAACCCCTTTTGTAGGAGTTTTTATATGTAATAAAAACTAGTGATATCTACCCTGTTTGCTTAATTCACAGAAAAAATATCAATAATAATATATATAATTCTCACTTACCTTGTTGCTTTCAACTGAATCATATATTGACATATCTTATACTTTCATAATTGACTTTGAAATTATGTCATGTTTAAATATACCTCGGCTAGCCAGCTTATTTAGCAATTGAGACTCTCTTTACTTCCCAGCTGAATGAGTTAATGTCAAATATAAACTGTATTAATGAATTGTACTTTGAATGACCAAATAAATATCAATTTGATTATTTAAATCACACTCTTAGTACTTGAGTTTGAATCTAATTAACTGTTATAGTGTATTAAACGTTTGAATTGACATTACAAATTAATAGTCAGATTAAAGTTGTCAAAATTATTTAATTAAATGAAAGTTCCAGTAAATGAGGTTGAATACTTTTTTTTAAAATAACTAGACCAAAATGATAAACTTCTAATTATAAAGATCGAAACCGTCGAGTACTCAAATCACAATATTAATTTAGAAAACTTAATATTCTAAGATTCTCTCAATCTAAATACAAGTTTTAAATTCTAAATTTGCCGTATCCAAACTGTTACTATAATACACTAACCTTCAACAGCCGAACTCGTACTTGCGATGTGGTTCTAATATCAGTTTCACACTGATCGAAGTCGTCAAACACCTACTTGGAGATGATGAGGACCCATAAAAGCTCGTTGTAGACAGACTTGACCGTTTAATATTTTCTTAAAACGGTATTGCAGCATGCCACACACAAACACTCACTCAACTGATGGCTTGTACACCAATGACCACTTGAAATGGCTTCTATAAATCTCCAACTCACTATGTGAAGAATAATATTGACCCCTTGGTCAGTATTTGATCATGCAGAAGGCTGTTCTTACTTACACGTATCAAATTTGAATTATATCCTCACAATTAAAGGTATTATTAGACCTTTAATGTGAATATTTTGACTGAGATTCTTTAAATTATAGAAACTTTTCCACTCTTGTAAACAACCTCTTGGTTGCTAATATTTACTGCCACCCGTTATTCTCTTACACTTGTTATCACATGATACCCTTTTGATATCTTGATATTAATTGAAAATAATTAAGCATTCTCACAGCATGCTACATTACATATGGAATTGCTAATACCTTCAAAATAATTAAAGTTTGATTCCTATAAATTTATATCAAAATGATTAGCATTTTCGTACAGACATTTTAAGCTACCCGTAGAGAGTCCCATTTAAGAAAAGGTAAGTTTGGTTTGCCAATTTTTTTTTACCATATATATTTTTTTAGTAATTTCGTATCTACAACCTATATATAAATACATTTTATCTACTCCAGTGGGATAAGTAACGCATTACGTCACTCATTTGACCCTATTTAAGTTAGGTAATGAAGCTCATTACACCACTCAGTTATGTAATGGTTTCATTACGCAACTGAGTTGTGTAGTGACTTCATTACGTAACTGAAATAGTGTCAAATGAATGACATAATGACATTTGCCTACTAAAATATTTTTGAAAATGACAGATCTGACATTTCTCTTAATGCACTATTCACAATTTTAGACAGTCGTAGATAAAATGTTACACAATACATGAGTGATAATGCATCATTAATATACTTGTGTGCTTATATAACTACTCGTGCTACGCCCTATTAATGATGCTGTTATCCCACTTGTATAGTAAATAACTATTAGGCAACTCTTATACTTTTAGAAATATATTTAACCCCTGCATCGTCGCCGGATTTTGTCTAGTTATCTACTAATGTAACATGAAAATATAGTAGGCAGAAAGCAGTTACTAAAAAAATATCAAAAATAAAATAATATTTCAGTGTGCTACAAATTGTGTCTATTTATCTATTTATACAATAATTATTATAGATTAGTGAGCAACAACATTCAAATTAGAGTTATTTACATAAAAGGTTGACTTTGAATGTTGGTTTATTATAAACGTGTTTGCATGGTGTAATAATAGCACGATGTTATTGAGAATCCATTAGGGTACTCTCTTTAATCCATTTAACATTTTACCATAATCCAACTCCTAGAATAATGATTAATATACTTATTTATCTAAAACAATAATAATATATGAATTATTAAGTTTTTTAAATGATTGTACTAACATAAATTAGTTAACATAATAACTCGTAGACTGATTATAACAATAAATGATATATATATATATGCACAGCTTTTATCATAATTTTAAATTTGTTTGCTATCGTGATCTACATACAGGAAAAATCATTTTTTTGCTGGGTAGTTTTAAACGTCTGATTTAATAGAAATGTATAGATTGTTTAACCGTCAGGGTAAGATTTTGTTACTATATCCATTCATTCGTAAATTATGTAATACATCTTAATCGCCCAATTTTGTTATACTCTCCACAGTAAGCATACGTATGGAAAAGTGATCGTAAAGAAGTTAAAGGTTAGAAGGAATTTAAACTATATAGGTATGGAATATGCTACTGTGTGGAAAAATCTCGATCAATCCGTATAATAAATTAATAGCGTTCTTATTAAGTAAACATTACTCATTCAAAAATGCTTTTAATATTGCTTTTAAGTAACTAAGTTTTTTTTAAAACGTCAAAAAATAATTGAGCAGTATCTATACTTATTCAAGTTTCACTTAGCACATTTCGAAAAACAAAGTTGCTACAGCTATCTTGTTTTAGTACGTCATGAGACCAATCACTACTTTAATTTATTTTAATAGAATTTTATTTATGTTATATCTAAGGATTCCAGTATTAATTGGGAAAATATAACGTTTTTTTTAATGCTTAGTGACTCGTGGCAACATAGAGCACCTTCGTCTGTATGTTAAAAACTACTTTTTCTAAATTGGGAATATTCTTATCTCTACTCTTTTTATTCGGTTGAGTTCTTTAGTTTCATTTCTACCATCGTATATATTATCATTCATTTTTGATGAATGCATTTTTGACATATTCTTCAAACTTCATTATTGGTCCAATGGTTATCTTGATTTACTACTATTCTATAAGTTGTATGTAGTACATTAGCTGTTTGTTGTAGTAACCGTTTATTTGGAAATTATTCAAACTGAGAAATAATTTCGCCATATTTATTCTACGCTTTCTTTTAAATTATTTAAAAAACTTTCCATGTCATTAGTATTATTACTTAAAAGAAATGTATCAATCTGATTCAAAATTTGTGTTATTTTTCGTCAACTCTGACAAGCTTTTGTAAATTGAAAAATAATAAATGTTGTTGTACGTGGGTTTATGTAGTGTATAACATAAGAAACACGTAAAATAGTTATTTATGCATTAACTGTAAAAAGGTTAGCGTTTATGACACGCTGCATGAAAATTAAAAGTGGTATAAACAGTAACTTTTGATACGATCGTGGTTATTATGGCTCTAGAGCACTAAAGTAATCTTTACAACATTAGAGTCGGTCTTTTAGTTGTTTCAAACTTAACTATTAGCTTGTGTTCTTAACTCCAATATGTACATCGCAATTAAAGAAATAAGAAACTAGATATATAACTTTATTGTATTTAGTAACGACAAATTAACAAAAAATGCGTAAATACTAACATGTAGCGACCACAATACATATTTTGAAAAATCCAATCTTCATTTTCAAGATCAGTTATAGTACCGCCTAAAACCAATTTTCTAATTTGGGGACCAATGCAGATACTCTCCTGAAGTTTCTAAGCGAAAACAAAACCACCACCTCTTAAAAGGCAATAGTAGACAAAATATAATTAATCAGGGCAATCACCATAATTTAATAAGTTAAATGGTTTTAATATTTGAATTATTATGTCAAACTCAGGGCCAATTAAAATGATGCAATAATTATTTGATTAATAAGTGTATTGCTCTCTGTATTTCATTTATTTGCAATCAAATAGGGCTTAGCTCCGGTAAAACATGAAATAAATTTTTTCTCAGGGTAGGTTCAACAGCTTGTATTATAAATGCTTTGCTGTATGATAAATTAACCAGTATGACAGATGGGTGACTTTGTATATAACAGATGTATAACCTCCAATTGACTGCAACAAACAAAATGACTTGCACGTACAAGAAATAGCGTAAATTGAATTTCCAAATCGAAAAGGATCAAGACCACATTAGGTAAACGCTGACAAATATGTGACGTAGCTTCCGGCTAACCTGTTTTGATTCAGATGACGCAAATAGACGCTCTGATGTTCAATTGTCTTATTTCCGGTAAAACTGCCAAAAACGGCTTCAAAGCCGAACTCCAAAGGACGCTACCTCGATTATTCGAATCTGGACGGAACCGGGCCGCTGGAATCACGTGCAGCCCCTCGGAAAATGTCCAAACTTGAAGTACTCAAAATTCTACGGAGCTTCTCTACCTGCTTCCTGTGAAAGTTACCTTTCGAAGTGGTGCTCCGCTGCTGCCTCGCAGAATGAAGTGTTGCCACGGCAATTACAAGCTTGTAACGGCTTCCTCCTCCTAATTTCATCACCCAGGCACTCCTGACGAATAACTCCAACTGTAGCACACAAGGTTCTGGCTGTCCTAAGTCCCTGCTACTTGGAAAAGGGGCCCCAAAGTTTGTCGCACTTGGACGATTCTTGCAGTTGGCTATTTTTCTTTACTGGGCACTGCTATCACTTTGAAATTTATCCACAAAGATGGACTACACCCAGGTGACTATAATAAACACAAATTTTGCTCCACAAATAACTTTCTTTATTAATAATTTTAAACAACTTGAGAGCTCAACTAGCACACAGCGTAACTGTTACAAGCTTCTATTTGATCTCCTTTGTTAAAACAATTGGCATTCGCGTTTACTAGCAATAATGATTTACATTTGTTTATAAGAAAATTGGATTGATTTACATGTTTCTTTATGGGCTATAGTATTAATAATTGCATAACTATTAAAATGTTGTTATTCTTTGAAATTGTTCACGTAGCACTTTGCTCTGATTTTTAATTGCACTTAATCACATAAGTTTATTTAGCACTGTATGTCTCTTCCGATAGGTTGCCTTATTGCTCTTCGCAATCTTTACTTCCTTGTACTGCTTTGCACTGTTTCTTTCCATTACTTTGCCGTTTGTCGGCTTATAAACCTTTAATGCTTATAACGCTCATACAATTCCTGTACTTTACAAAACATCTTGTATTACTTTAAAATTCATACCATTGTTTGACGTTATTCAAATCAACCCTGTCAGCTACATAATTCAAGCTACATTTGCCATTTCAAACATTAATTATGACTGAAACTCTGAACGTATCCCTTCTGAAATCTACTTATCTCATGCCAACCTTTTTTACTCAGGATTGCTACTGCCCATATCAAGTGCATTTCAATGTAAAGTAACCGACTTTCTTGCAATAAATAAAATAGTTAATTCTGTGCTCATTTTTGAATCTATTCATTCTTGTGTTAACTAGGCAATCAGAATTGCTGTGAGCAGTATACCATTACAATATGGGCAAAATTTGTCACTTTCTGTTTGTCATACTAAAGTGAAACTAACACAATGAGAGCTCACGACGGCTTTTACCGATGTACTGTGACCTCGTAACGGATATGTCATTTGTATAGGCCCGTGGTTGAGTGGACTGTGCAAACAAGTCCATGCATGCTCAGACAAGTTTAGAAAGGCACATATTTGATAATGATTACGAATATAGGGGTATAAACCATTATAAAAACGATGGTTATGTGAGCATCTCTGTATAAGACTTAGGTAATGTTTTGCTAATGAAATGTGAAAAATCCTTGGATGATAGAAACAATCGAACTTCGGTTTAGTAACCAGTAAACATGCATGAATAAGTAACACATAGTCTTACTCAAAGTCCAGATACACTGCAAACCAGTTGTATTAACAAGGGCTATTACTAACACAGTTACAAACAAGCTGGATATCTATCAACCAGTACAGCAGGCTGCGTTTCGTAAAGCCTTGAGTGCAGTCGTGTTCATTAAAGTATTGCACAGTATTTGTGCTGTGTGAATTTAAATTAACTACACCAAGTTCAAAAAGTGTTGCATATACAAATATTTTGAGAGTCTACATCTAGTTCCACCTAGTTAATGATACAGTGTTGGCCTTTGTTGAGTAATAACACAACCAGCAATAAACGTACAATAAACTACATTTTCGAACACGACTGTACATGTGATCATCCCTTAACAACGAAAATATTAGGGAGGCACTATTCAGTTAATATAAATGGAGAGCGATTCAACCATCTCAGATTTGGGGACGACATATTTTTAATTACAGGCAACATAGAAGATCTAGAGGAAATGTAACACAGTTGGAAGAGTCATCAAGCAGCATTGGACGCAAAAGAAACCTAAAGAAGATAAAGATAATATGCCCAAGCTTAAATAGCTTCTACTGTAAGTCCAAAGTTTTTATTGGAATATATGTGTTCAACATGTGATTAAAGAAAAAGCCACATGTGTAAACTAGACACTATAATGTGTGATGGAATGGAACCACTAATACTCTTGAATCTGCTAGTAGTACTAGTTTATTTCAGAGTTCTCATAACGATTGAATATTGCTTTTTACTGTTGTGGCTGTAAATACTATTTGATTAATTTAAATATAGTAAACCTTGTGTTAACTTCTATACTTTTATTTTGTGGTCAACAAAATAGAATGTGTGTCACGCTGCATCGTCAACGATCGGACTTGCTTCGTCCACAATCTGACTTCCCCACGTCTTCACCCTCATTTTCATAATACATTGATAAGCTTATGCGTTATGTAGCCTCCCTAGTCAAGCAGTTAAGGAGCATGGCTATATCAGATTCTCTTTGAAAGCAAAAAATTGAAGAAGAGCCGTGAGTGGGTTATGCTTCTTTGTAAATAGTGTAAAACTTCAGGAGTAGAAGTGACTTTAATCAGTTGCTACACAGACATATCAAATTATAACATAGGTAACAACAATTTATTTTTAATTTGAAGTAATGCAAGTGCAAGCACAATTGGCAATGTTTATAGCATCTGTTATTACTTACGAGTATTATATATGAGCTATTAAGAATGTATATTATAGGATTACATAATTATGCCTACGATTAAATTGTCACGTTGTTACCACCCTGTAAATCACATTTCCCCTACGAATACTAGAGCTTTATTGTTTGAAACAAATCGGAATAAAACTTCAAATGTAATTAAAATGATTTGTACACGTGCTCCGAAAAACAAATCATCAGGAGCCACAACAACTATGTTGGAAACTTTTAATTAATGTGAGCTTCGATGTACAAAAGCGACCTAGATAAATGTCATGTAACTGATTTAAACACATATACACTAATTAATTTAGGGTTCAATTACCAAGTTAAAAATTATTGCCTGGAATATTTATGCGTCGCATTTACTTTTAAACGCCCGCAACTAAAGGTTGCGTTGCTGGTAGTATTTACCTTGACGTAGTTTTATTAGGTTCAGTGACTAATTGATAAAATATTATCAGAAGTTTGCAAAGGCACCGCAGCGAATCTCGCTTAATTTCTGTGGAAATGCACAATTATTTAACCCAGAGCTTCATTCTACATAAATCAGCGAAATAAGGATTTAATTGTCCCGCGCTTTAGCGTCTTGAAGGATTTTGGTCGCCTTCCACTACTGATTTATGTCTGATCAAAACTACTAATATTGCAAACTTGCTATCTAGATTTTAAAAATTCGCCAAATAGAAGGAATGATCAAAGCCGATGATCATTAACAGTTGAATTAACTGAATCTCTCTCTCTCTCTCTCTCTGAGCGATTCTCGTAATTAAAGCAAGGTGGCGTTATGGAGGACTAATCGGGTGGTATTTTCTCGACAGTATGTTTATTGGTGAGACGACATTACGAGATGTGACCGTGAGAGGGTTTGTAGCCCTTTCGCGCTCCTCACAGACCTCACTCAATATGTCTCTATCAAATGGGGTAATGTAAGCGTTTGCCATTCTTAACCCAGCACTTCAAATGGAACTGGATCCGGAGTCCGGATTTGCGGGCGAATGGCAGTCGCTGATCACGTGCAGGGCGCTTACAGAATTTTAGAATAAAAGAAATAAGAGGTTGTCGGTTCTCATGACGCTGGATAAAATATTTTACTTTTAATGCCGGGATTTAAGCGCCGTATTTACAAGACAGATGAGTTTGATGTATTATACCTTTCAAGACCGCTTTGCAGCCTTTCCAATAGGAGACAATGCGGCACGCAAACATTTCTCGCTAAATGCCTCAAATTGTTACGTAGATGAAAGTTGAAAGCAATTTCGCGTCGTGTTGTCGATACAAAGTGATTTTGGGTTTGTGGAAACATCCAACATTTAGCAACTTTTGCAAGCAATTTTTTGCAAAATTGTGTTACAGTAGCGGTGATATAATCATGACACATCAATCAAAGATATAAATAGAAACATGTTCTGCTTTCTGATGGATATTATATTTATTTTTCCAGAGAATAAACTTGACAATGCATTATTTAGAATGTTATGATACTAAAAATGTTCATTCTTCTAGAAGATATGTGCTAACGGCTTTTAAGCATAATATATTTTTTAAAATGAAAACTACAGAATGATAATATCTGTAAAAAATAGACCTTTAAGAAAATCAGGAAATAAGAAGTGCATACAGATAAATTAAAATTTGAAGTTCAAACAGTTAAACCTTACTTAGTTGGTTTATTGTAAGACTCTAAACTGGGTGGGTGCAGTTACAGCCTAAGCTGAAACGGAAAAATATTTTAGGACGCCAAGGAAAGATTCATGACCAAATAGTATACAGAGTTTTATAGCAAGCACAAAATGGTTAATTTAATTAAAGGCGCCCAGATAGGATAAAACGTCAGAGTAGAAAATGAAACCACAGAAGATGTAGAGATTAAAAGGAAAGTAAGACAGGGTTGTGTGCTCTCACCAATACTCTTTAACCTCTATTCAGAGGAAATACTAAGAGAAGCTCTGAATGAAAGCCAAGAAGGCATAGTAATCAACGGGGAGATAATCAACAACATACGGTATGCCGACGACACTGCCTTACTAACTGACTCTATGGAAAACCTATAAGTCCTGCTGTCTAAAGTACACAACGCTAGCAAAGACATGGGTCTCAACATAAATATTTCAAAGACCAAATGATCATTTCTAAAGCACCATCGATCAACAACATACAAATTCAACTTGACAATGAGACTATAGAACAAGTCCATCAGTATAAATACCTTGGTTGCTGGGTAAACGATAAATGGGACATAACCCAAGAGATCAAAGTAAGGATAGAGACCGCTCGCAGTGCATTTTGCAAAATGAGACCAGTACTAAGCAACCGCAACGTAAACCTTAAACTTAGAATCCGAATATCGCAATGTTGTGTTCTCAGTTCTCCTATACGGTATAGAGGGATGGACACTGACAAAGAAACTAAGTAGCAAATTGGAGGCCTTTGAAATGTGGGTATATAGACGAATCTTAAAAATATCATGGATCGAAAGAGTAAGAAACACCGAAGTATTAGAAAGAATCGGTAAACAAACAGAAACCCTACTCAAGGTTAAAACCCGAAAATTACAATATTTTGCACACGTGATGAGAAATGAAAAGTATAGAATTCTCCAACTTGTGATGCAAGGGAAAATCGAAGGAAAAATACGTCCAGGTAGAAGCAAGACTTCGTGGCTTAAGAACCTCCGAGAATGGTACGGGAAAAATACAGGGGATCTCTTTAGAGCAGCCGTCTCGAAAGTACAGATAGCAATGATGATCGCTAATCTTCGTTAGAAGAATGCACTTAGAAGAAGAAGAAGATAGGATTAGGCGAAATATTACTGACATAATTGCAAGGAGCTTCACCTAGTACTAAAAAAGCTATTCCATGAAATGCGAAAATTTAGTTCCGCGAGGAAGCTTCATCGAATGCACGCAATTATAAACAAAGGTTATTGTTATCGCATTAAAATCCTGCTCCTATTCTTCACATAAAAAATACAGCATAAATACGAAAACTACACAAAGCGAATAAAATGATAACGGATTAAAAAACACATATATATTGTTAAGGCTCCACTTTGCGACACCATTTTAAATATGCACTGGCTACTCTATTTAAATTGACTTTTCAATATGCAAACTTTCAAATATTAAGATGATAGCGGCTAAGACTCTTTCAGGGGTTTGGGTTCAATTATCTAGTTACTTTGTTCTGAAAAAATGATTTTCAAGTATTTTTCAACTATTCATTCAAATTGAATGTCATTTCTAATGTCAACTAAATGTCAACAGTAATAATTACTGTTGAGAATTATTCTCAAATCTCAATGACAAATGCCGAATTCTTAGAATTGTAGATTATAACTTTATATAATACGGTAAATTATTGTTTCTTAATTAATTTGCCTTTTAATGTATTTATTTACTTTATAGTTGGTAGAAACTAAGGAATTACCCACCTTGTATATTGCACTTCCAAAATGTTAAAGACTGCAACCTATCCTTTAGCCACAATCGACTTCTTCAAGCAGCTTCTTGTAATGCAGCTCTCACGTACGAACCTCCAGTGCCAAGCCTCGTCCAATACCACGAAACCAAAAATCCCTGACAGCAACCAGCAAACAGAACAATCCCAGATCTGCTCCTGTCTCTGCCACCACCTTCCGAAATGGACCCTCTCTAAGCAGCTCTCTGCAATGCAGCAATCACGTACGGATCACCAGTGTCAAGCTTCGTGCAATATTCCAAAACCCAAAATCTTTGACAGCAACCAGCCAACAGAACAAATCCAGATCTGCTCCTGCCTCTGCTATCTCCTTCCGGAATGGACCCTCTAGCTACACTGATACTTCTACGGTCTCTCTACTTAGTAACACCCAAACTGATGTAACCTTTCATTATTTATGTTACTTGTCAATTGTATTCTTCCCAATAAAACGGTTTTAATATAACTCTTCAATTAATCACTTGTGATTCACCATGCTAGCATCCATTAAGTTTACCAATTCCAATTCTCTTTTGTAGTTACTCCATTACTTCTCTTCTTTGCTATTTAATATTTCATTTCTTTAAAACACCACGTAGATTTTGATAAATACCCTTCTTACATAATCCAAAACATTTTATTCAGTAAAATGGGACAAAAAAATTCTTACATATTTTTCTAGTTGTTATTTTCAATAATGGGAACAGAGCTGGGCAGTACTTTTCAAAACGAGGTAATTGTAATTGGGAATTGCCATCTTCGTTAGAAAGTACTTGAAAATTACTTTTTAAAAGTAATTAATTACTGCATTCAATTACTCAATTACTTTCGTGTAATTAAATTACTCTAAAGTATTTAAATTACTTTATAGGTATTTGAATTACTTGTGGTAATTGAAATTACTCGAGGTAATTGAATTACTTTGTGGTATTTCAATTACTGAATTACTGACCTCGATAGGGTGCTAAATCTCCAGAACGCATAAATAAGATAAGGTCTTAGTAAGTTACATATAAAGCAAATCGCAGGGTATTGCCCTCGCAATATAAGCCGCATTTATTATTTCCTCAGACGAGTAAAATAACAGCAACTTCTGCATTTTGTATGACGCGTCCACGAACATTAGTGCGTGTATCTGTAGCTTGTAATAGTGAATAGTGACACTAACATTTATTGTGAGAGACGCTAAGTGTAAGACGCTATAAGAATATTTGCGGTAAGTACATTACAGATTACAATACCTATGGTAAAATAATCATTTTAAATAGCTTCATTAGACGATATTGGTTCATAATTATTATTTATTCATTTCAATTTGCTTGTTTTAAACGATCCGTGCAAGTGTAACAGACGTTAAGTTCAGAAAATTAAGTTTTTGAGTGAGGAATTGAATTAAACGGACAAAATCCGATAACAACATTTAAACAGCGGAAAACACATATATAAAATATGCGTAATTGCAAAATCCCATGTCTGGTTGTATCAAAAATGCATTATGGCGTATGGTAATTATAAAATGCCGCGGCATAAGTTTTGTAAATTATCCATTCTTTGTCGCTTTCTTGCCTTGTAATGCTCATATGCTGCTTTGTATACTGGCACTAGTGCATAATTTTTATGAACTGCTGCAGTATGTTAGCTTCGATTATTATTAAAAACCCCCTTGCTAATTACGAGAAATTCAAATATTAGCTTCTTAGTGATTTTACACAAATTTCCATTTAGTTTTTTAAAAGAACAGTGTATAGTGACCCAATTTACGTAATTTCAGATATTTTATTGCTCTAAACTTAAAATCAATAGTTATTATTAAAGATGTTAATAACATTTTGAAATTTGAAGTAAAAAAACTTAGCTGCGCATGTACGGCTGAAAACCAAACTTACAAAATTTCACCGGAAAAATTAATTGCATAATCGGAATCAGAAAATATATCTGTTTTATTTAGATTTTTATACTGATTCTGAATATGCCACTCAATTTTCGAAAACTCTCTCTCTCTCTCTATTTCTCTTTCTCTCTCGGATTTTACAAAAATCAAACATCTCGAAAACTATTCAAGATATCGTGAAATGAGTGACATATTTGGAATCAGGAGAGAAAACTACATAAAATTGATATTAAAGCCTAAAATGTGAAAATTCGAACATTAAAACCGAATATTTCGAAAACGGGTAGAGATATCGAAAAGCCAGTGGTGGATTCGGATTCAGGGGACAAAAATACATAGGAATCCACCATCAGTTGTATTCTGCCTTAACGGGAACCGTGCGACAGACACACAGACACACAGACACAGCGATCATAGTAACCACTTACTTTGTAAGTTTGGTTGAAAAAAATATGAAAGCAACCTGACCAATTTAATTGTCGAGCGTTCACAGTAATTTTCTTATTCGGTGTGTTCAAAAAGAAATTACTTAAGGGTTGGCCATGGAATATTGGCAACAGCAGCTTTAGAATTCATTAACATAATCACTGTTGTTGCTGTCAAAAGTTTATATTATACGCTGATATCGCGATTGAAAATTCTAAAAATTGCCATATTCAACCTTACGTATGTAATTTCTTTTTGTACACATAGTATAAAGGTCACTTGAATGTAAAAAATGACTTCCTTGTTACGTGCTTGAGCAAATGTCTTCTGTTTTTGTATCTAAAGTACGAATTCTTATTTCAATCAGCCGTTTTCAACTAGGTTTATCTTCATCTGTCAACTTTCAACGGTCCCTGATCAACACCAAATTAATATTTTGTTTTAAAAATTTCAGAAGTTACCTAATACATTTTTAATAACTATTTGTATTACTAGGGAGAAAAATGTATCATTCCTTCCCGCAGATGTAGTTTAGTTCTTCAGAGTTTGCGAGAACAGTACCTAACCAATTGATTGTAATCATGCAAGGGATGAAATGAAGTTTTAGTCCAGAGTTATACATACAACACTTTTACATTTTATGATGAGCCTATCTCTTGTAATCAGCTGCATTCAAAAATATTTAAATATGAAAACCAGGAGGCTAGTTGATTTATTATTAATAATAATCACATTGTCTCCCGTCTCTAATGGCAACGGCAGTCAATGTATTATATTCCCTCCCACTGCCATTGGAAACCAACCAGGGACCCAAACGTATATTTTCCCTATACCCCTAACAGGCGACAGAAAATGTCACATTCGTATAAAGGGGTAAAAAAAGTATTTTCAAACAGAGCCAACAAAAAATGCTCAAGTTGCGCCAATTGGATCGTTCTCCTACAAAATCTAAATAGAAATTTGCTGTCAAACACTTAAGAAATCCAATGCTCCACCCTGTATACTTAGGTAAGTTACATATTTTCGTCACTCAGCCTCATGTTAAAGCGTATTTAATAATAGATTGTTCTACAAGTTAAGAAAAGTTAAAGTTTTTCAACGTATAATTTACGAGCGCGTGATGCAAAGGGAGTAGATTAATTTATCACGAACATGGAAAAATCACTTTTACCTATGACATATTCAGCGTGCTATTTTTTCTAGTATTATTACAAAATCTAGCCAAAATTAAATTCGACATTTCTTCATATTCAATTTTTTTTTAAAGTGGCAGTGAAGAACGTCGAAAGCGTCAAATAAAATACGAGAAATCGGAAGTGAAGTAATCCATTGTTTTACAACTTTTTGTAGGAGGCTGGGCGTTAGGTAAACGTCAACCGACGTCAACGTAACCTATAAAAGTTGGTTAAAATGTTGTAACTTCGCGATTTCTCGATTTAAAAAAACAATGTAGCCCTGGGCACTGGAAGTTCCATTTCAATCCTTGTGTGGTTTATTTGCTGTGGCCCTTCGGGTCTCGGCAACTAAATACACAATCGTGATAAAAAGCTCAACTTTAGTGATAACTTATGTGGAAACTAATATAAAAAAATATATAGATTTGAACTTCCAAGTCCCTATACTTTCTTACTGAAGGGATTTTGTACTAAAGTATATTAGGTTTAATTGGTTTATTTTAACCTAAGCAATCTATGCCAAATCGGTGTCCCATGTTTTTGGGACACCCTGTATAATTGTTATCCTTGAATTTATTTATTTACTTACATCTTACATCAAAACAAACTAAAAACTTTTGGTTTTCGTGAATGGTGCATGTAGCTAGAACATTTAATTATCAAAAAACCTTCAAGAGTGATAAAGTATTAGGTTACTCTAGTTAACAAAACATAAAAATTAAACATTTTTAGATAACGATTACGAATCGACACGACACTAATGATAGTTGCAACTTGCAAGAAAATTCTACTAAATACAACTATATGACAATAATTTTTATTGAAAGTAATTGAAAAAGTAATTGATGTTGTACAATTACAATTACTAAGTAATTGGTAATTGAATTACTATTTCCTGTGAGTAATTGAATCTCTGGTAATTAAATTACTACATTGGGCGGTAGTTGGTAATTAGTAATTAATTACTTTTTAAAAGTAATTTGCCCAGCTCTGAATGGGAACAAACTTCCTAAATACCATATTTTCATTCTTATTTGATATCTACCTACTTTAATTATATCCTTATCAGAATTTTGTATTTGTCATTACTTCTATTAACGTTTTTTAAATATTCTGTTTATATTCAAACCACCTCTAAATGTTCAATAGGTATCATTTCATTGGTAACTTGCTCTAACTTAGATTTATTCATGAAACTTTTATAAACATCATAGACATCCCAATTTCTTTTATACATTGTGTTTTTATCTACGACCAACGTATAGTGCATCATAACAATACATATGATCAGTTATGAGCATTCAGTCGAAGCGAGAGATGCAAGGGCAATCGATCTCAAGAATACAACAATTACGAATGTCGAAAGACAGAAGGAATCCGTTCCTACCAGGTGGCAGGGCTTAACCTCAGCTTACGACGTGCAGCCAAACAGACGAAAAACGCCATGGACATCTCTACCAATGCTCGAAATTCGCCAAAGGAACATTAAAGATAACTTGAAAAGGTCTAGGTTATTGCTTGGCAAAGAGCCTGAAATAAATCAGATGAATGGTGAAACCACGTGCAGGCTGACAAATCGATTTCGAGATTGCATGTGGGAAAAAGACGGATTTACTTCCAAAACGCAATTAAATCCTGATTCAATCATATGGGTGCAGCCATTCAGTGAAGCATTGTACCAAATCTGCACCCGATTGTTGAAGATTTTCGGGATAAATCCGTTTTCTAAGCTTAAGGCATTGGATATAAGGTGAACACCCAAAATTTCTAAAATGGGTACTGGAAAAATTGTTTTACCCTATTCATTTGGAAGTTAAAAAAACAGGAATTCCGATTGTGAATACAAAAATTCTATATATAACAGATATGCCCCCCTCATAAAATCAAAACAGAAGAGTAGGCGTTCCAATTACATAATTACCCTTCCAATACTCCAAATTACTATAAAAGCGAAAATGGGAAAATATTTTAAGACTATAATACAATACTATGAACAGACACATCAACAAGAGTACAAAAAATTAATATACGGGGTTGAAATAGAATACTAACTTTAAAAAAACGTCCAAACAACAGGGATCTACAGAAGATCTTGTAGAGTCGTCAGAATGAACAGGATATCTTATAAAAAGGTGAAAAGGAGGATACATTAAAAAAATAGACTAAACTGTATTTAAGAAAGTAGATTAATATGCTATGAATGTAAACGACGAACAGGAAAAGGCAAATGGTTGGAAAATCAGATACCGTTATCCAATAAGTAGAAAAAGAAGAAAAACGATTAGAAGTTCTTCTAGAAATAATATCTGTGACGCAATGCAAAAGGGAGGTTTGGAAGTTGGAGAGAGGTAGAACGTATACAGTGCGTCTGATGTCATACGCAACATAGAGAAATGGAAACGGTAAATTTTGTTAAGAATCATCGTTGCATTTGCTGTGCAACGATGCTGTATCGGATCCGTCTTCCATATACGTAGATCTACTAAAGCTGTTTATTGACGCAGATTTCTCAGCGTTGGCTTTTGATTTGTAACAAAAAGTAGCCTCTCTTGCGTACGCCACCAGACACACTGTTTTCCGTGATTTGGTAGTATAATCTCACTTTTCCTGAGACTGCATTGTAATCTGACCCGGTTGTAGCCTGCTAGACAGCTATATTATGCATTGAACCACTGTGGGTACATTACGATCATATTTTTAGCTGCATATTGGCGACTCGCACAACTTTACCAAGCAGTACTACTTTCGACAGGGGCTCCTCAAGCCCTCTCGCGCTGTTATGGGCGTGTTTAACCTTCCTCCCCACGGTTAGAATTTTGTACGTTGTTCCACGAAGAGGCACCCGGGTACCAGCACGTCGGCTGCAATAGAAGCACACACAGTCAGTGCAGTCAACAACCTCCGCTGTGAACGTGTGTGTATCGAATTTAAAGTAACTTGTCTGTGTATGTAATTGTAATATTGCTAGTGATTATTTTGTCTTGTTTTGCAAAATGGCCGTGCCGTTTAGAGAAGTTTCAAGAAATGAATTCAAGCGGTAAGTTTTAATTTCTAACATAACCTAACATTTTAATCGGTAAATTGGCATTCGATTTCTCGTCTTATTTATTTTGATAATATGTTTTATTATAATAATTTAAATTTTACAGTATGACGTATGAACAGCAAGTGGCCTATCTTGCTATATTAGCTGAGGATAGTGATGCAGACAACGAACCTTTTGAAGGCGACGCATCCGATGAGGAATGGGTGCCGCCGGCAACTTCGGCTACAAGGGGAGTCAGCTGTTGAAGATGTTTATGCAGACGAACAAAATAAAATAGAAATAGGAGAGGAAGGTAGTGACGACGATTCTGGAGACGAAGCTGAAGCAAGTGTCGCTAATGAACTGGATTTTCGGAGTAGAGATGGAACAATATGGAAGTCGACACCTCCTACAGTAGGAGTTCAAACTCTGAAGCAAAACATATTACGGGAAAAGGCTGGGCCTGTAAAAGCCACTACAACCCTTTCTATTAGAGATACATTCAAACGCATATTTATTCCAGTGATGTGCAATATTATAATTCAGGAGACCAATCGCAAAACGAAAACTGTATACCAGAAGTGGAAAACAGATAATCCAAATAAGCCAGACAAAGTTTGGAAAGAATTAACCGCCGAAGAATTTGATGGATATTTAGGAATACTAATAGCAGCGGGAGTATACCATTCTAATAAAGAAGACGTAAAAGAACTTTGGAAAACTACATAGCATCCACTGCATAGAGCTACATTGTCAATCAATAGATTTTGGGAAATGCAAAGATTTCTAAGATTTGATAATGTAAATACAAGAGCAAACAGAATAAAAAGCGATAAAGCTGCGGCAATTTCAGAATTGTGGCTATTGCTGAATGAGAATTTGAGAAAAAATTATGTACCTTCCGAGTGCCTAACAGTCGATGAGCAACTATTTCCGTTTAGAGGAAGAACTCGATTCACTCAGTATATGCCAGCAAAACCCGCAAAGTATGGAGTGAAAATTTGGTGGGTATGCGACACTGCTAATTCGTATCCATTGACTGGACAAATATACATGGGTAAATCTGTGGAAGGACGTGAACAAAATCAGGGCGAAAGAGTGGTAAAAGATCTGTGCTTTCGATACAGAAACAGTGGGAGAAACATTGTAATGGACAATTTTTTTACCACGCTTCCTTTAGCAAAGCTGCTGTTGTCGTGGAATCTATCACTTGTCGGCACATCGAAGAAAAACAAACCCTACATACCTACCCAGATGATGGCAAATAAGTCTAGAGAAGAAGCGTCTTCACTATTTGGATTTAGTAACGACAAAGTTACAATGGTCTCATGTCCCAAAGCGCAACAAAGTCGTTATTTTATTATCTACTATGCATTATGATACTACAGTTAGCGGTGCTAAAAATAATCCCGAAATTATTCAATATTATAATTCCGGAAAAGGAGGTGTTGATAATATGGACAAAATGGTGTCACACTACTCAGTGAAAAGAAAAACTAATAGGTGGCCCGTCGCCATGTTTTCCAATATAATTGATATAGCAGCCTTAGCAGCTTGCATCATATACATGGAAAATAATCCACAGCAAGCTAACAAGCATATCGACGTCGCATATTTTTGCAAAATCTTGCAAAGGAACTAGCCCTGCCAGCGATTGAGGCTCGATCCAGATATAAACGGCCGTGTCAGCATTTTGGCACTAGATCACACATTGAATGCATGTTTGAAAAACCCATTGTTCAACTAGAACCTTGCGAAGAAACCATTCAGCCTAGAGATACAACTGGTCGTCTTCAGGTGACAGGAAGATGCTACATCTGTAGATCAACAAAAACGCAAAGAAAAACAAGAAAAGCTTGTTGCGTGTGTTACAAGCCCATCTGTGCAGAACACACAAAAAAAATTGAAAAATGTATTCCTTGCAGCAGTTTGTAATTTGCCAATTCTCTTAATAAAAGTTAAATTTAATTGTATGTTTACATTATACTCACATACTGTATTTCACAAGTTTCAATAAAGAGTTTATTTTCTCACTGCTTAAATTTTTACATGATAAAAGCACTGTTTAGAAAATTGGTACCAGGGTACCTCGTCATAGGAATAGAGAATAAACACTTTTAACTGAAAATTTTTCCAAAAGTCTGTCTGAGATTGAGATGCCAAGTACACTTATGTGTATTTCTCAACTAAGTTTGAGGTGTCAGGGAACCTCAGAGTAATATCTTAAATCTATTACTGTTTATTTTGCACTTGTATATAAAAACGGCACCTGGGTACCACGTCGTGGGGATGAAGGTTAAACATCACTTACCGTTATTTAGTATACTTTTGTTCATTTCATTACGTGCTTTTGTTATTTTTATTTATTTGCTACCTTCCTTTACTGTTTTGTCGGTCGAATATTGCTTGTTTACAGTAGTACTAATTTAGAGTTAGTATTGTTATACCTGGTGCACCCTATTGTTAATATTTGTAACCTGTATATATGTGTTAATATACTACTGGTCATCATACATATTTTATCATAAAGTTTATGCATTTTCGTTACTGAAAAGCTTTTATGACCTGACCGTTTAACGAGCTTGTTTCAAATTGTATGGGTATATCGACTATATTTTTGAGATTACGAGTTCTCGTCACTATCGTGCGTATCTATGTTGTATTAAAAATGTATCAACACCCTTTGTAATTTTATTTGATTTAAGCTTTTGTAAAAGAATCCTCTGGTGAAATAGTAGTCTTTCAGATAATCTAAAATTAATTGAAAACTTTCATATCAAGATGCAAAATAATATAATCATCGAACTAAAAATGCATTCAGGGAAGAATGATGTGGCAAATGACGTAGCAACTTCACACTTTTATAGTTTTTCTTCATTTGTTGAAGTAAAAATGCTGAACAATTTGAATCAAACTTTTGGATTCACTTCCTCTCTGATTCAGTTAGAACTAGCTTTATTGCATCTTCCAAATGTTAGTACTTTTATGAAACCTACGAGACGTTGTTAAATTTATATTCAAATTATAAATAATATTTCTCTGTAAAGTACGCAATCTTATTTTGCAATATTGGTAGTCGATTTCGTACTTTAAGTACAAGCAGCAAGTTTTGTTCTTCATAAAGCTCACAAAGAAAGAAATCCCTGAAATGTTTTGCATTTCCTTAAACAAGCGTAATGCAAAAACACAGGCAACTAATATAACCTTCTTAATCTTGTGTGTGTTGGCGCTAGTGTTTTTAAAAAATATAAATCTCTAATACGTTTTCTTCCACACATCTCAGATTTTAACGAAGACTAGATTAATTGCAAAAACAATGTACTAAGCTCTAATACAAGTAGTTCCAGTAATTTTATGTTTACAGAAGACCTACATAATAATGGTGATAATATTTATGATGTTGACGAAATGATGATGAAAATAATCGCGAATACACCAACGTTGTACTTTAACAAACAAGGAAATTTCCATATCGACATGCGACTGAGGCGACTCTAATTATAAATTTATTTGATTTCTCGGTCTTTCCAATTTGTCAGTATGACTTTTCACGGCTGCCAATAAAAAAAATCTGTTTTTATAGATGTTTATTGAACTGTTAGATAAAATGTTGTATGACACGCATGTGTTATTACAAATAATTCACTTATACCATAAATAACTATTTTGGTAACGAAGCGGCAGCAATACTTTGTAACCAGCTGTCAGAATGGACGTGCTTTTCAATAACTGCCAATTCGATTTGGGTATATTTCAGTTGTTGAAGCCCGTTCGTCTAATATCCTCCTCATTATCGAAGACTGCTTCAGTTCGGTGAATTTAAAGCACGCAAAAATTTTATAAAGCAAATAATCTGGATATAAAAGGAGTTTTTACGTGCCGGAAAATGCCCCATTTCCACCAAATGTTTACAACTAGGAGACCGCAAAGGTTATCGAACTAAAATTACGTTTTGCATTAAGTTGTATTAATTTAGGTCACAAATGGTTTCTGGTGAAGCTAATGAAGCGTTGTTGGACAATTAGTCCGTATTTATCGGCCAGTGTTGGCCCAAACATAATTAGAACCAATTATTAATGGTTGTTTGAAACTATCTGGCCAGGAAGTCAAAGTTTCGGAATTAATTTGCATCAAAACGTATTTCAGATTAAATCCGCTGGGCGCCGTCTAGTATGCAGCGGGCCTGAATAAAACGAAAATGAGCGGAAATTTTACAGCGATTATCTTCAAGCTTCGACTAAACGCTCGTTTGTAAGAAAAAATGCAAATTAGTGATTGGACGATGTGGAGCTTTGGAAATATAAGGAAGCACACTTCCAGTAAGAATTTTAGAAGCTTCGGAATTCCTCTCCACTTCGCCTTCTATCAGAAGCATCTGCATATCAGTTCACGCTCTGTTAGTCCGATTACTTTATGCATTATGTATCGCCTCGTCTAGGCGCCCCTTTCTACTCTTCAACATATTGTCTACTAGGACAATGCCCCTGTAGCCTGATTTATATACCTGGCCTGTTTTCTCACCTCAGTATAATTATGCATAATGTAACCCCAGTATGTTGACTTTGTGGTTGGTTATCGGCCTTAGTCCTCGCACCCTAATATGCAATGCACCAAGGTAATATTAACTAAAGACCTTGGACAACGCTAATCTGTTTATACTATACCGCAAGCTATAGAATAAAATGTCTGTGGAAAATAACAAGACAGATAGTTAAGACATTGACAGTAGATGGAAATGTTTAACCCAAATATATAAGTATTTTTAAGGTAACTGGCACATTAATGTTCAATACCCCAATATATTATTAATTATAGACATTGAAAAGCAATAATCTATTCACACTATACCGAAATTTATATAATTATTCAGAATGTGTGCAGCATATAACCAGATTGATCACATAGTTGCGATATTGATAGTAGATGAAAACCTTTAATCCACTAATTGAAATATTTATAAGGTAACTCACACACAAATCAGTGTTTATTACAAAAAAATTATTACAGCTGGGAGTATTACACATAAAACTATTAAAAATGCTAAGGATTTCTAGATGAACCCCTAAACGTCATTTCATTATTGTTTCTAACGAGATAGGAGGTGGTTCTTCAGACATTCCTATTTTGCTTTCTCATCTTCTATCCGAATCCGAAGTTAAAATTAAAAAACAATCGAAACAATTCACAGATGGACAAATACACATATCGAAGTTTGTCCGCCATTTTGTAGATGTTGCTTACGAGTTAGGAGATTAATTCTCCAGACATACAATTCTACTTTTTCACGTTCTATCCGAATCTGAAAAATCAAAGAATTGCTAAAAAGCGAAGACACATCGGAAAAACTACTAACGAATTCAGATACGACTTGGTTTTACGCAGTTCGTGAACATGCTTCTGAAATGACTGACAGCAGCGTCATTGAGAATGCCACACTAAAATAGGTACTCAAATTTCCTTTCCGACAAGCGCTTCGATATAGTAGTAAAGATATTAATCTGTAATCTGATTAACATTTGCGATAAAATGGGTGCTCAATTTGCGACTAAAGTTAAAATTATGAGTCTGCTATAACGCAATAACAGTGTCCGGCGAGTCGGAAAGATAAACGAGAGCCCTGACCTGAGGGCACCTACCTTTAGTGAATGGAGTTTACTTCCCTTTATGGTTCTCAGGTGAGTTGATACTTTGATATTATTAAACCTCCACAAGCACCTTGTGCAATTTCCATCAGTGTTGCTTTGGTTGTTAATGCGAGCCTTTCATTTTGGTGCTCTATGTATGAGTTTAGATGATTTAACTGCTTATAATGATCTAGAAAAGGATTCAGTATTATGATTTAAGTTAGTTCTACTAAATATGGATTTTTTATTTTATATAATTTTGATGCCAATAATGACGAATTGAAAAAATATAAAATTTGTATTTATCAGTTCTACCTCTCTGCTTCACATAATTTATATAATTTATTTGTCAATAAGCATTCGCGAGTTTCAAAGACTGATACAAAAAAATATCTTTACAGCAGGTTTCTTGCAAAAGCTTCTTTACGGTAAAACCGGAATTTTTTATTTGCTTCCTTTGCATGAAATAAACGCACGAGCGGGCAATTTATAAATCGCTCGAAAAGAAAAAACAATGATAAATATAACACTACAGAAAAATTCTTTTGTATATTATTATGCCTTTCTGATATCAGAAGCTCCTTTGTAGTTGTTTATTAGACGTAATTTATAGTGACGAGTTCTTTGGAAACCGAAAATGAAATGAATGCCTGTTTTTTATGAAAATTTTATAGAATGACATAAAAAGCTGTGCGAGTGTGCAACTGATTTTTATTAAAATAGTTGACTTTATTTTTATACAGTAGGGAAACAACCTGTATGACAATAATTGAAACTGTGTTTAATAACGCTATGCATTGTTATGATATATGTATGACTTCATATTATTATTAGTAGATTTTTATTTAAATAAAATAAGGAATATCATCTCAAAGGGTTGGGTTTTCTACATCCTAGCAAAAATGTGTAAATGTATGATTATAAGCAATACATTTGCTATGAAGATCATTATCGTGGTTTTTAAGATTTTTTAAAGTAATCGCTTTAGCCACTGCTTGTTTATCCAATGGAAGCGCTACAAAATTAGATATTTCAACTGATGTGAACAACTTCACAAATATGGCACTCCAAACTCAAAATTTATCAAAATAAGTTGGCTTGGTAGTAATAATTACATCAGTGATTACGGAAGAGTGCATTGCCTAAGTGATTTAAAAAACGTAAGTAAATAGATGCCACAACAAAACACTGCGCTTCTTCCGCAAATGTGCAAAAACCGACGCCACTTAAAAAAAATCGGCAAATTCTACCTTTAGGGTAACTAGGCGTCGCCACAGCAAGTCCCACGACAAGCAGGGGCTCTTCTTTCTCTCCGTTAGCCTGCTGTGCTACAGCCAGATATACCTCTTCAAAATCCAGCTGCAGTGCACCACTGCAGAACTGTCTACAACTTCGTCTTTGCCCCAGCCCTAGGGCTCCGCACTGCTCAGCATGAATGTCGCTGCCTCCTTCCCTCCTCCAAGGCTATGTTAACCTCGCAATAGCTCCAAAAATTGCCACAGGAATACCAGCTACCATTCGTCGTACTACTCAACACGTTTTAAAACACCTGTAGAGGTGAGCAAATCAAGGCAAACCTTTTACAGCCTACACAAAAGACAATGTAATAATTATAAAACACTGAATTGGGAAAAATTGATATATATTCATTTTATTGATTATTTGTGGTGAAGCCGAAATAACACAATTTACAGCTCAGCTTCGCTTCCCCCTTCTTATTTTGTTTCCATGTTATTCATAATTTCTAAGCCTGCTTTGATTAAATTTTATGTTGCAATCAAGAGGCTAATACCATTTTTAATACCGTTCTTACAAATGATGCTATTGATACAATTTTCAAAAATTAAACTACCACATTTATAAAACAATTGTAAGATAATATTTGAAATTCTGGAAATTTTATTAATTGCTGTCATAATTTTGGAGGCGTTAAAAGTGTTTATTGCAGTATTTTAGATAATATTTGTTGAGACTTAAGTTAAGATAGGACAGTAGGTTATTTAAAGTGAAAAATCTAAAGCTCTCTTTAGTTAACTAACATCCACCCTAAACCTGTGAACCCCCCTCGCGACTGAGTTCTGGCCGAAGCATTTGGGCTGTGGGGTACGGGCGAGCACTGCTACGAGAATCCCATGGGGTCTTAATGAACAATTTATCGTGTAACAAAACCTGGAAACGATCGAAACAGTTCGATAATTTGTGGCCGCTGATCCACGATCAGCCGAGAAACCATTAGGACAATTTTGGATTAGGGAAAATGAAAGGAGTGTGCCAAACTCGCCCGCACAATTTAACTCCTGAAGAAAAAGCACCTCTAGTGGACACCTCTCACAACGACCAACAGTGACCCAAATTTTCTGAATGCAGTCGCTAATGGTGGGATTCAAGGGAGACAAAACGTGGAAGCCTCCAGGAAGTGGCATCTTTTACGTGACAATGCCCCTGTGGATTCTGCGCTACTTGTCTTTTTTTTGCAAAATAAAGTGTCGCAGTCTAGAAACATTAAAAGAATCTGTCTCTGCTAGACTGCATGCTTCTCAGGTGAAAATAACCTGAAAGGGAAGACGCTTTGACGACGTTGAAAACATTCAACGGAATGTTATTTCCGAATTGAACACACTATTGCTGCAAGTTTAAACAAAATTTCCGGTATTTACATAATTGATGCCAAAAGTGCGTGAAAGTCGAGGGAGATTACTTAGAAGGACGCTAGGAGTAATAACAACGTATTAAAAAATAAACTTTATAAGGTTTCTTTCGCCTATCACATGGAATGGGAAGAATGCACTAGATGGAGAAATATCAGACATCGAGAGAATCATGAAACCGTGGAAAAAGTACTATCACAAGTGTTTTACAATCACGAAACAGCTGAGGATATGATCTAAGGCGCAATTTCATGAAAGATGAATTGATTTTTGCATTAAAGAGACAAACTTTATACGTCTCCTGGCTTACAGCATAAAAACCATAGATACAATTGGCGTAGACAGCTTCAATAGAATTTAAAAAATGCACAATGAAAGCAAGATAAATGTGACACTTACTACCTAATTGTACTGTATCGCATGTAAATAAAATTCTGCTAGAGATTATAAATGAAAGATTAAAATCATAGTGGAACAAATGGATTGCTTTAACGGACGAGAAACCCGTAGACACGTACTAAACTAGGCTAAGTCATAGACAAATCAGTAGAAATCCACAAACCAGTTTGCTTCTGCTTCGTTGACTATAGGAAAATGTTGAAGGTCTTCACTGGAGCAACGTATGAATTGTAATGTTTCAAATAGGAGTTCCTGATCATATAATCCTTTGTATTCAAAGCATCTATACAAAAACTAAAACAGTCGGACATATACTGATGACACAGTACCATATGCACACTCTACGAGGAAGCTGGAAGAACTGTTGAGAAAATCAAGGAAGCAGAATTCATAACATGGGCATAAACTACACGAAAGATCAAAGGCCAAGTGTAAACCATTTATAACTATAACTACCAGGAAGTAAGTTAGTACACATACATAACTGGACTCACGCATAAAAAATTAAGGGGAGGTACATATCAAATCAAGCGAAATGGCAAAAGAATCAGTGACAAATCCTAGTACTTTCTATATTTATTTATAGTGTGGAAGCGTGTTGTGCTGGAGAGGGATGGATAGCGAGACAAACATGCGAGTGTATGTTAAGAAAAATACATTAATATAGTGGGTCTCTTAGAATGTTTACATTTGAATTATGAAATATTTGAACAGATATCGAGAAGAATGGACGATAACCTAAAACTGCCAATTATTTATGAGAAAAATGATCTTCTTTCTTTGATCTCGCCTTGCATAATTACTTGTAAAATTCCATGATTCTGTTAATATAGCTAAAGTATTTGAGTTTTCTTTTCTTCATGGTAAGATTTATTTCACTAGTTTTATCTGTTCGATTGAAGAAGTCTCCTTATTTTCACAGGCCACAGTATTTTGCGCATTTTGCATATATTCAGTGGTTGAAAGACTGTCCTTTTGAGATGGATTTTGTTTAACCCAAACCTCCATACCATACCATACATCAGAACCTTGAACACGTATCACCTTGCAATTTCCATTCTTAAGGGAATATTTTAATTTCCTTTACACGAGAAGTTTCTCACTGTGATGAAAGCTGTTTTAGCAATGTAAATCCTCATAATGCCTTCCACCTGGTAATTGTTTTCGTTTATCCGCGTTCTCAAGAATTTATAATAAAAACGGGCTAGTTGTTTATAGTAATATTTGGTAGCATTGGGTAACCCCAACTCTTTGAACTGTTTCAGTTAACAAAAAATTATTCCAGTAACATGCTTTGCTGTTTTATATTTACGTTCGGAGACAACATCCAAATCACGTTTCATATCTATGTTACGCATCTTCTTCCACTAAATTTGGTTTTTCTATCCCTTCGTTTACTAGTTGGTGCCCATCTAAAACTTATTTCTGGCCATATTTTTTCCCCCATATAAAGGAGGTTCTCGAACCATTTTAGCAACTCATTTCTATCTTATTCAGTACCGTTTTAATCTCATGGTTAGCAATGCGTTCTCTTCTCGAAATGCTTAGAATATTTCGTAGCTGCGCTTGATAAATGCTTGTCCCACCAGAACGCGTTCAGGCAGCCTACAGGCAGCTTACAAATGCCGAAAATTTGACTTTGACAGTTCGAGAATTTTTTCAATAGATAATATCTTATTTCTATCTTAAAATGGATAACTATGAGGCAACGGAAAAGTGCAAATTGTAAAATGCTATTATCATATTCAAACGTTTCGGGCAATTCAAAATTTTTTCACAACAACATTTGAAAATAGACGTTCTCCATCGTTATTAATGTTGTACAGAGTTACCTCAAATTTTGGAAAATTTTGATTTTTCTCCCCAAAAGGCCTAGTGTTCCCAACGAAGACAGGGATTTAAAGGAACTAATGGTTTGTACTACTTCTAATGACCATCCAGATTATTTCCTTAACCAAATTGTTGAATTAATAGATTTAGGTGCTTCCACTACTAGAATTAATTTACGAAATGTTTGTTATCGATCCTACGAACTACAAAAAACACACGCAATTCTTCCCGATGACCATTTCAGATGTATGGATTTTGTGAAACTATGACAGAAATGGCAAACACTTCCTTCGGAAAGTCGTTTTCAGTGATAAGTCGACATTTTCCAGTGCAACGTCGCCATAACCCATTGGCCATTATTGGCCGCGAGAAAACCAGCATGGCTGCAACACTCACAACACTGTTGCAGTTCAAGAAGCTCTCAACAATACATTACCAAATAGGCTGTTGACTGGACGAGGAACCACTTTGTGGCCAGCTAAATCTCCAGATCTCTCTTCCAATGATTTCTGCTTATGGGACTACATAGAATCGAAAATTTATGGTTTTCCGGAAAACACTATCTAGTAACGATTTGGGGAAATTGCGTTTAAAAATTGAAGAGTTGTTTCAAATGATTAGTCCTAGTATGTTGGTGAATGTGCGAAGAAGTTTCTATGATCGCTTTGGTTATTATTTAGCGCAAGAAAACGAGCTCTTCGAACACGAAATCATTTCAAAACTTGATTTTTGTTTGTGAAATACCAATAGTTTTACTTCTATTTCTTTTTTACTATTATTTAGTTTGTTCAGAATAAATTGTATATTTCTTCAGAATGCGTTGTATTTGTCAACTACCTGATTTTACTTCTTCAAATCTGAATTTATCACCTGAATTTAATCACGGAATAGCACAGTATCTCATACAACTTAACTGTGATATGTTACCTACACTATGCGTAGATACGACATCTGCGTTGAACAATTACTTAAACAATTAACGCAAACCACCCTTGGCTTAATATAATTAATATCAGAGTACCTTCGAAATGGTGTTTTTTTAGGCAATCGTAAATTCGCCTTGATTTACTCGTGTTCGCAGTTCATGAATTTTCTCTGTATAACAGCAATGAGATAACATGAACAAGAATATCACACGTATTGCTTGAGTAAGAAAGAGATAAACATAGTAGCAGATATTCGAGAAGGCTTGACGCTTAATTTAATTATGACATTTGTCAACTAAACATCTCTTTCTCTCTCAAGAATTCTATTTTGTTATTCATGTTATCTCATTGCTGTTATATATAATTGTGGCCCCATCCGTATATTTTAAAATTAATTCAATTCGGCTTGTGGTTTCTGCTGGACCAAATCATGCATTATCAAATATTGTACCTAGATACTTAAATTGGTCAACTTGATGTATGGTTGCACTGTCCTCTATTTAAATGGGAGACCTAGCTACGGAATTGATTACTAAATATTCGCTTTAGTTGGTGTTGCTCCAAAGGCCCATTTCTCATGTGTTCTATGTAATCTTCGAATCATAAGCTCAAGACCGTGTACATCGTGTGCGATGGCTGCTTGGTCATCGAAAAAGTTTAAACTAAACGAATAACAGTCCAGAATAAGTATTCCCACCCCTACCACACGTCCCGTCTGCTACAGCATTGTCTTAAGCCATTCGTTGGGGTAACTTAAAATTTAAATAAATGTTATAAGTCACCAAGTTATAACTAAAAAGAGTTTTCAGATATAGGTAAAGTGCCTCTTACAGTGAATTCTAGTGTATCAAACATTTTTTACTATTGCAGTACATAATAGTGCGCACGTATACCAAAATTCAAATCGGTATCTTTACATTTGTGGAAATTAACATAAAAAGAAAATGTAAGAACTTCAAAGGCCCTATAACTTCTTACTGGAGGGACGTTGTACTAAGGTATATTAGGTTTAATCGACTTATTCTATGGTAAAGAATCTATGACTAAGCGGTGAGGAGGCAGTTCTGGAACACCCTGTATAGTGCGTGATTAAAACACCTTTATCCATTAACAGTTAACGTGCCCTGTACAGAGCTAAGTTATAGAATGGATGGTAAGTGACGAGGGTTCCACACGTGCTAGGCGATTGGTAGTGCCAAAGGTTTTAAACCGAATGCACTGGAATGAATTGTTCGGAATAAGTTGACTTAAATGAGTCGACCGAACAAACAGACGCTGGCGTTTCCGTATCCGTCTTTATATAGGTTCTTCAGTTTTCTGCGTTTTCTCGAAAGTGCAATTAGCCATTATGCTCCATTTCTGCTGTCTTAGATTTGGAATTGCTTTATTATCCTTTTCTGCAGCCAGATGTCTCTTTGGCCAAAGTTTTAGGTTACTTTTGTCCGAATATCGCCACCCGAGGGTTTTATTGCTCAACTACTCATCTGCGGGCGGTCAATGGGATTGACCTGATCTTGCGCAGCCTACTTTGTTCCCCAAAAGGGTTGAGCGCTACCTGTTATTTACTCTTGGATGCTCTACAGTTCACAGATGACAAAGACGTTGCCGGTATGCACTCGAATTGCTGATGGAATTTGTCACTTATGACACTAATTACTTAGTTTACGACAGTGGTTGCTTAGTTGAGCGTAGCGTAACATCCAAAGTTAGTTAGCCTTTCCTTTAGGCTGCACAGTTTGTTTATCCGAATGTTTAACATTTTTAGATTCCCTGAGCTGCATTGTAATGCTACACGTGGCCATGTTTCCGCTAAACTCACTTGGTTCCTCGCTAATTTTATGCTCAATATGGTGGCTCAGTTCAAAATTTAATACTTTTCTAAATAGTTTGCTCATTAAACCTTTGTAATTACGTTGTCCTGACTAAAGATCTCCGCTGATATTTTTATACTTTCTGGTAAATACAAACAAAAATTTAAATTACTTTCAACTTTTGTTTCAGTGAGGCACTGCATTTACAATGCTTTATTATTGGCCCCAGATCAAAGTGTGCTTTGTAATTCGCTAGTTAAAATGCTCAGGAAAAGCTGCCTTGAGTAGTTCCTAGAGCGCCACATTTCATTGTAAGAGCATTATCTTCTTGCTCTCAGCAACAAAAACTAATATTAAATATGATAACAGGCTAAATAATGGAATATCTAATACGTTCCCCGATTGCAGGTACAACATGCAGGATTTTAATATGAACCCTATGCAAACTCTTCGGTAGCAAATATTTTGGAACGGCATACATAAAATTTAAACAAGAACACTATAAAAATGGAAATGCGTCTTTTAAATATGAATAGACGCCGGCTCCTCGAACCTTTGGGAAGCCAGCCCGAACTGTTTCGAACATTTTTCAATTCACATGCCAATTCCGGTAGCACCTCGAGTGCATGCGTGTAAAATTTGATAAAGTAAAGTTTATGCAGTAAATAATGGGGTCAGCTCATTCACAAATTGCTGCAATTTATTATGTATTCTACTCGGTCGCGGCTTCGCGTGCGAATACCTGTAGATTTTATATTTCAGTGGACGATGCCTAAATATACGTTACGTGTTGATTTCTGGGAATTGTTTTTAAAAATAAATATATCGTGCGCGCGGGTGATTGATTGAGGGCGTTCCCATGTTTTCGCTACAACCAAATTCGAGTTGTTCGTGTCCAAAAATATCTAAATTACTAGTGAGACGTTTCTTAGGCCGCCATTTTAAAGTTTAAACGCCGCGATTAAGGCGAACATGCACGGAATTTTAGGCGAATGTAATAAGGGGGCCAAATTAAACAATTCGCTGGGGCTTCCGCTCAAAGTGGCTATAATCACAAATTCGGGGAATTCGAAGCTTCAAATATATTATCAAAGTTTTCGGCTGAATAAAATATCTCCGCACTGTACTGCAGCAGCTTTGTAATTTATAGGGCTTTAAATAAAGAGCAATTAAGCGAGACCCACTTCTTTATTAACTGCCTTATTTTAATTAACATCTTTTGCGCGTAGACAGATATTCATCTAAATAGGAGTTGATAGAACGCCCGCACTTTGCAGCGGGCATTTTAAAATATGGCCCCGTAAAGGGTAATACAAATTTATGCCACGATCACTTCTGCTTAAGTGGACGTCGAGAAATGCGGATTCTCAGCTTGGAAACCGATACGTCCCACTTTTAAAATTTAATTTTCGCATTATCGGGTCCCGCTGAGACAAAATTGCCAGCTTTAGTTTTGCTCTAAGCGTTTCTATTGCATTCTATAGTGTAGTTATAATTTTACAAACAATAATTCTTTATCCAGGGTTTCTTCTATTTTCAATTTAAAGCTTTATGAATCAAAAACTATTCAATAACATTCGTAATAACTATTTTAATTAATTTACGTGCACATTTTGCTTCAACGTGGTTTTCAAAAGTTTGTACAGTTTTACCCTGCTAATATGTACACATGCTAGTGCCAACAGCCAACAGAGATGTAGAAATAGCTGAAACGCTGGCTTCTGACCAACATCAAACGCTGGGTGGAATGCAACTGGCCTGATGAAGCATGACCAGGAAATAAAAGATTTCCTTACTAACCATAAAATAGATATCATGTTGATATCAGAAGATTGTTCTTCGACCTCTCTTCAAACCATACGTCCCTCTAGTTAATCTAGATTCCCAAGTCAGCCACAAAGGCAAATGACTAGCCTTGCCAAGCAAGCATACGACTGGTGGACTTTTTGAGTCATCCTGACAAGATAGACAATTAGAGAGTTCCTACTGCAATTAGGAAAAGATTCTTATACAACTGCAGAAGATTTTATTTCAACCATACAACAAGCATGGAGCGTGGAGCCCGACTCCAGCTAAGCAGAAACCACAATACTTTACCTACTGTCCCAATCATGTTAATGAACAGATTGTAGAAAGAATCAGAAAGCCTTGCTAAGTTACAGGGGATCCTAGAGATAATACTAAATATAGGTCATCAATCAGTTGAACGAATTACTAAACCAAAGCAGAGATCCTGATAGTAATAAATTCCACTGTCTATTGGCCACAGACTCAACCGGTTATACCTTTTGGAAGGTCAGGCAAAAATTAAAGAGCCCAAAAGTTATTGAACCACTAATCAGAACGCTGAATGGAAACTAGTTCAGACAAGATGAAGAAAGATGAGATTTACCGAAAATTTCCTCCCTTAAACTTTTTCTACTAAATGTGACCTTTCTTCTTAGAAGAAAGGCTTATCCCCAAAATTCTGAATGTTTCTTTCCAAATTGATATACCGATTAAACTATTTAGGATTATTGAAGTCAAATCACCTAGACCCTAAGAAATTCTCGGTGTATGACCTTATAACAGTGTAACGTTAGCGCAAATAGCAAATTTATCTAAAGCATTAACATTATGCCAGAAATTTGTACAATGCCAATTTCCGTCACAGCCTACGTTTACATCGCCCTAACGCTCGAACAGAAGATAAGACGTTCACCAACGGTGCGCAGAGCCTCGTACAAGCAGGAACAGTGCTACTCCCACTCAATTGTAATTGGAGCGACTGCACCGATAACGAGGACCAAAAAGTAGAAAAGCAACTCCCGCATCCACTTCAATCACTTTAGACTTGAAATCCTGATCCTGACCTCTAGCTCTAGGTCTCCCACCAGTGTGACCCTTTTTCCTAACAGTTACCCGACGTAACTCTGCCTTGTGACGGAAACCCGTCTCGTAGAGTAAACCTGACGCAGTTCTGCCTTGTGATGGGAGCTCATATCGTAGGAGCCCCCCCCCCCCTAACCTGAACCTCACGAAGTTCTACTTTGAGACGGGAACCCGTGTGGTAGAATATTCAGTTAACATAAATCTCGAATCCGGTGCACGCAATGTCAATTTGACCATAATCAACCGGCTTCACCGAAGTTATTATAACCAAGTACCTCAACAAATTACTAGCATATCTGTAGCAAGAACGCGGTTGATCCGACGACACGTTCCTGAGAATCCTTCGAAAGAGGATTGTACTTCGCCGGTCGAGGCACGAGAGTATAAGCGATCCTTCAATGCTCGCCGGGTAACACAAGAGTGAAAAGGCGGACTTTGCTCCAAGTGAACATGTCCTGTTTAAGTTATTCCTGGAAACCCAAACTTATATATCAAAGAAGCCCGCAGCCTGCTTAGCTTCACACCCTAATTACACACGCCACCAACACCTAAAACTAGTTATTTCATTGGATTGTCCCGCACACAAAAATCGTAAAAAATCGCCATTTTCGGTGACATTCATAGCGTATAAGTCAGACCGATTGTTTTTAGTTCAAGTACACCAGAGCTCTACCTCATCCAAACTTTCTTGTAGAGGATCCACGGGAGCACCCTGGCAGAGCCGACGTGTATGGTGGGTTGCCGACCGCCAAGTAAGCATCGATCCATACCGTTTACCAGAAGAAACTTTAGGTTATAATATAATGTACATATCAATACGAATTAAGATTTATTTTGTACTTACTTGGAAACATACGATTTATTTCTAAACTGTGTGTTCCTGTATTTATACATTTGAGTGGTAACGGATCCATGGGCATCTGAGAATACCCGAGGCAAAGTTAAAGTAAATTAATTTAAACATTTACGGAACAATTTGAGTTAATTACAGTTACCATACGAATGCTTGCCGAAACATTCAATGCATTCTTAATGAAAAGTAGGAGGTATAATTCAAATTCAGTAACCGAATAAGGATTTTATAGAAGCAGCTTCTGACCACCCGATTAATCTTTTACCAGTATTATCCAAGACATTTTAGAAACTTTGAAATGCTTAATCCCTAATCATCAAGTTTGATTTCGCCAGCAGCAGTCTACCATCGAACCAGAGCAGGAGCTATTGTTCTGCTGCCTTCCTCGACATCTCCCAGGAGTTTAATAGGGTCTGGTATGATGGTCTAATTTGCCCACTCTGAGGGTCACCTTCTCTTAGGCGCTACCTTGTGTAGCATGGTGCTTTTCCACTTCTCTAGTTCCTTAACAATCTGAAGTACCACAGGGTGTTGTCCTCGGTATATATCTCCTGTATGCAACCGACCTTGAAACAGCTAGAGCTACGGAGATCGCAACTATTGCCTATGATATGGCGATAATGGCCTTACACCAGGAACCAACCTTTGCAATTCCTGCAAGTACACTTAAACCAAGTTGAGATTTCGTTGATGTATATGTATATCAAAACCTATAGTGCCTACACTTAAATCGATGAACACAACCTTCTTTCTTAAAAAAAGAAATACGCCCTTAGGTGACATTAAACATCACTATCTTCCCAAAAAAGAACATAATACGTCAAATTATTCGTAGGTTCATTAAAAAAAACACAGAGAATTAAACAACTGTATCATTATAGCAATCCAGATTAATTAAAACCAGAAATAGTTCCACTAACACCACCAACCCAACAAAAATGTGCTGATTAATTAAATTTTGAACGATGAGTATTTTCAGATAGAGGATGATTTATTTTCTTAAAACGTTATTAATATTTAGAATATGAACCCTCGTTACTATAGGCAGAAGTTTTGCATCCAAAAACAATCAAGTTTTTGCGAAACATATTTGAACTGATAAGGAAAATTGATCAGTTGATGGTTGTGAAGTGTGCATTTCTAGAATTGTAGGTGAACTTGATCCTATAAACGCTTCATTAAACTTGGTTTCATTTTAGTTTCAGTGTTAACAAAAAAAACAGGAAGCGTATTCTTAAATATTTGAATATTTTTCTTGAAAGTGTACAGAACATTTGAGCAAGGACACTGTATCGGCTTCTGAGCCTTGTAAGCTAGATGTTGATTAAATTATAATTAGCAAAACAAGGAGGTAATCGGCTATAGCCTATTTCTATTTTTCTTTACAGTGAAGCGACTTATAAGCACATAATTACAACATGTTAAATGCCTAAACTAAAGAGCAACATCGTGAGCATTGAAGTGAAACTCTAACGGTCGTTTGAATCTACACACATATGCAACTGAAATCGATTGACGGATATCTGAATTACACACTCTTAGAACAATTACTAGAAATGTCACCATCATCATCCTCCATCCTTCTCGGGGCTGCTCGAAACCTCCAGTTTTTTCAGTTAGTTTGATGTTATCCGTCCATCTTGTCAGTGGTCTCTCTCGGTTTCTAAATTCGTCTAACTTTGGACGCTATCCTAGTATTCGTTTCGGACATCTTCCATCTCTCATTCTTGTCACATGCCCTGCCCAATTCAATTTGAGGTTTACAATTTTCTTTACAGCGTTAGTAACTTCTCGTCCGGTTCTTACGTCTTTATTAGGGACACGGTATCTCAATAGCTCTTTCTGCCATCCAAACTTTTTCAGCTGTTTTTCATCAGTGTAAGAGTCTGCGAGCCCGTACGTCAATACCAGACAAACTTATCGAATACTCTCCTCTTGGGCATAGGGTATGACCAATTGTGATTTCGGACCCCAGATATTTGAAAGATTTTTATTTATAATATACTGTGGCTAAGAACCAGGTTCGTAATTAACTGAGTTTTAAATATGTTTATTTTGAGTTCCACCTCATTTGTGACTGGAAAATTTAACCGGTGCTAGAAGAATATAAGTCAATATAAAATTGAAACGATACGTATTCGCATTAGAAATCTATAGACGTGAGTCATGCAATAGTAATATTATTATAGATATTTAGATTAAGTAGGGATGAGAAATCGAAAACTGCAAATCAAACAGCAATCAAAACCTATAATAATGGTGAGGCACTAACACCCTACGAAGGAACTTGGCCTTCAAGGCGGAAGGTCAGAGCTTCCGTATCCTCGCTCTCACACCCGGCTGTCACGTGTCAAATTCATGACACGTGGTGATGTGGTAGGCATCACGCATTAGACAACCGCATTATTACCCCTTGTTCTTTGGAACGCAGGTCCCCAATTGTTTAAAGCGACTGGGTAGGCCGCCTGCCAAGCATCGATTCCGGAATTTGAACTCCACACCTCCGCACCGCAGTCCAATGCTCTAACCACTAAGCTACTCTGGCGATGCAATCAAGTCCTGCAAGCATAAAATGAAAGCAAATCTGAATGTTCTTACAGAAAATTGAGCAGCTAAAACAAGGAACGTGATTGTAGAGAGAGAACTGACGAAACAATCAGGCTTCGGTACAATTAATTTGAATTAGTAAATGAAGTAACTGCAATATGGGTTTTTCACTGTTGAATCTGCAGGAATACAAATACTTAATTAGGTAAAAAAATTGTAGATTAAGGGTTTATAATTAAGATTATCTTGACACCAGAACATGCAACTTTTTTTGCGCTTGATCTTATGGTAACTACTGTCAGCTTAAATTAAGCTTGGCCTTCAGCATTCATTCCGATTTAACAAATATTCTAAATTTAGTGAAAAAACAAATGGGTAGCGTGTCGAAATTTCTCCGGGTCCGGAAAGAAATCGACAAGAAAACGGTCAAAAGGAAATGGATAAAATAATTCTGGAGGAAATCCCAAACATGAGGAAGAGGAAGAAAACAGAAAGGATATTAAAAACTGCAGGAAGGAATAATAAGGAAAGAGAAGGAATAAAAAGTAGAAAAACAGCAATTATCTAACAGAATTAACATGCTAGAAGGAATTATGGAAGTACAGGAAAAACAAAGGAAGAAAAAACATAATAACAAAAGGACTAGCAAGAGATAACGAACACGATATAAAAGAGCAAGCAGAAGAATTTATATCAAAGCAAGTAGGAGTTAAAGTGAATGTAACGGAATTATTCAAAGCAGGTAAGAACGAAGAAAGGAAAGCAAAGATTCAAACATGGGAACAGAAGCGAAACGTAATGGTGAATAAGAAAAACCTAAAAGGGTAAAATAATTACTGATAATGATGTAACAATAAAGGAAATGCACATTCAAAATAAAATAAGAGAAATAGCCAAACAGGAAGAAACAACGGGAAGAAATATCAAAACGGGCCATCAGAAGATAGCGACAAATGATAGGTGGTGGGAGTGGAACCAGAAAGATAAGTTGAACTCAAAAGACTAATAAATAAAGATCATAACGGAACGACGAAAACGGCAGGGAATGGACAACAACATATTTGCAAGAAGGAAAGTTACTAAAAAGTAAGAAACAAAAAAAGCTAAGAAAACAATACAATAAAATTAGAGATGTGGAATGGAAGAACGTTATTAATACCTGGAAAAATGATAAAAGTAGCAAGAGAACTCATGAGGTATAAAATAGGTAAGTGTAGCAGCAATTCAAAAGATTAGGTGAGAATAACCAGGGGACATTAATAATAAAGAATATTCAATGCTATATTCGGGAGAAGAGAAGAGAGGGAGAAATGCAACCGCTCTCATAGTATTGAGAGAAATGAAAGATAAAGTAATGCAATTTAAACCAATGAATAAAAGATTAGCATACTTGAGAGTAAAGAATAACCTGGCCAACATATCGATCATAAACCCATATGCCCCCACAGAAATGGCAAGTAAAAAAGACAAGAAAGACTTCTATGATGAACTGGAAAAAAAACAAGCGAAGGAGTACCAAAATACAATACATTTATAGTAATGGGTGACTTCAACGCGAAAGTTGGGAAGGAAAGTTGCTTTAGTGAAGTGGCAGGGATATTAAATTGCTCGACAACATAAACGATAATGGGAATACGCTGTGCAACTATGCTACATTAATGAAAGTGATAATAAGCAGTACAAAATTTAAGCATAGAACTAACCATAAAGAAACATGGACAATACCCTGGACTGGCGGAGGTAATCAGATCAACCATGTGCTTATAACAAAAAAAGAGCCAATACTATACAGAACATATAGGGGAGAAAACGCATACTCTGACTATTACTTAGTAGTTGCAACAATAAAACAAAGAATAGTAAGGGAAGGAGCAAAACACACATGGGAGAGGAAGTGGGCACGCGAAAGGCTAAACAGGCAACACAAAAGGAACAAATTCATAGAAGAGGTGAACAGAGGAATGGATAAAAAACCACGGAGCAAAGACATAGAGAAAGAGTCGGAGAATATTAAAGGTAGCATGACATTAGTTGCACAATCAGTGATTGGATATAGAAAAACAAAGGCAAGGAAGAAGTGCTTCAGCGAGGAATCGAAGATAAAGGTAAAGAAGAAGAGAAAGGCAAGGTTAAGATGGATACCAACAAGGAAAGCAGAAGATTTAGAAATACATAAGGAGAAGAAAACAGAGTAAATCAAGATATGCAAGAAACAGAAGAATGCATAGATATAACAGGTGCTAGAAGAAATCGAAAACAATAGTAGAAGCAATGATGCTAGAAACATGTATAAAACATAAAACCAAACAAAGGGCGCAAATAGAATAAATACAATGGGATTGGAAAATAGTGAAGCAAGTACTGAGCACAACGGAAGAAAAATTAAAGAAATATGGCAGGAGCACTTTTCTCAGTTATTAAATGAAGAAGAGGGGGGGAAACTAAGAAAATATCGAAGAAATAAGGTAGGAAGAGGTACCTAAACCAACATATGGAAAATGTACATAACTGATAAACAAAATAAGAAGAGGGAAGGTTGCGGGAAGTGATAAGTTAAATGGTGAAATGGTGGAGAGAATATACAAAGTGATAAGCGAAGTGTGGAAGACTAAAAAAGGAAAACTATTTTTGAATTTCAATTCCTATTTTTTTGTTTAGAAGAATTTAGTTGTTCGTTAATTGCTGATTATTTTCTAGTACGATAGTGGTTGGAAAACCTTTCTCTCTAAAAATCGATTCGAATGTCACAAACGAAAACTACAGTAGAGAATAATCCAAAATCGTCCGATGTATAATAATTTAAACAGTAGTACAAAGCTATATAGCTTCGCTAGGATTTCTTTTGTACTATTTCAATCACTAGGTATATCTTCTAGTAACTCTGTGTAACTAATTTTTGGAGGAAGTATAGATCACTTGAAATTGCAAAACTTTGCAAGAGAATATAAAAAAAATAACACTTGACTTTTGGTAATAATAACTATCACAATTAATTCAATCGGAGACTTACATAAAGTCCGAAAATATTATTTGTAATTGGTTCCCATTATTGCTGCGAAGTCGGCAACGTTAAACGTGGTCTTGTATTTCTTGTTGCCTATACTTTTTGGTAATTTTTGAATTTGCAATTGGCTTTCCTTTTTCGAAAGATCTCCGTAAGCAACTTAAAAGTGCATCAATTTTCCAGTTTCCATTTTCTTTTTGAATTAATAATATGTATTTATGCGTGGCTCCTTTGAACTCTGTATGAGCGGCTTTATCTCAAAAAATCGGTAATAATAATCTGGTGCAGATTTGGTTTTATTAGTTTAGCGTTTGATTAATTTCAGAATTTGATTTGTCCCTACCTCCACATCGTATCAAATCCATTGTAGAGATCTTAAATTTGAATGAAATTTCTTTTTAACTGGTAAACAATCACCAGCTGTATATTTTCTGAATTGATGCTGCATTTTATATTTATCAGGGATACCTCAAATATATGTGCGTAATTCTGTGACTGTATGAATAACATTTTTCTTCTTAATGCGATAGCCTGTACTATTCTATATTTGCGTCCGTTCGGAGATGCCTGGCCATGCAGCGCGATACGTGAATCACTTCATTCACGACTTTCAATGTCAGGTCCCCCGAATTAGAATTTTAATCAATGTGTCATAATCGAACTGAGTTTGAGTGACTACTTTTGGGTTTGCTACATGACCATGTTAGGGACACCGTTCGATACATTATTGTTTCGGATTATTCAGGCTTATTTCCAGCACTAGCAGTTGTGCTTTTCATACGGTTTACTATCTATTTATAGCCTATCTTATGTCGTATCTCGGCTATCCCGTATGGTTCAGCGTTCCAGGTTGAACCTGGCGCCCTATGTTTCTATTACTTGTGACATTTGAGTAAACTACAGTTTGTGGCGTTGTGGGGATATTCTGCACATCCTTGTTCTTGGGTGTACTTTAACAGAAATTAATGTAACAATGGACTCCCTTTTGTGGTTGCAAAAGTACGTGTTTTTAGATAAAATGGGAAATATATTGCTTATCTTTACGATCTCACGGATGCTGTACCTTAACTACTCGACCCGATATTTGGTAGTATACACATTTTTAAGGGAAACGTGTCTATCATACAGATCAAGCACAGCCTTAGTAAAACTTTCCATTTAAATTAATTTGCGACAAAACAGCTTGAGCTCACAACTCATCTACATCTAAGCTACTGCAGTGTAAGCGTAGCAATATTGTTTCACTTTTGAGAATTTATACCGCGGCAAACCCTACAATCATCAATAAGCAGCAACGGGTGTTGTGAATAGAATTGAGACACATGTAAACAATACAGTTGTTAGCTGTATCAGCGTACTAATGCACACGTGATCAATCAACGTTTCAGTTTCAGAATTAATCAACTCTCTAGAGGGAATTCTACTAGTTCGACGCGTACAGACTCGAATTACATAAGAGATAAAAAAACTTTTTCTCGTATTGGTATTCTTGGAAAACTAACGTAAAAGCTGCTAAAGACCTTAACCTCGTATTTTCAAGAAATAATTAGTTCGAGATTGCGATAGATTAAAAAATTTTGATACGGCAATTTTACTCGTTCTAGTCTGATATGTATGCTTTATTACGTTGACAGTCATAATTATATTGATATAGAGCAGCAGAAGTTAGTTCTAGTACAGTTTTTAATAAGACGCATTTTTATTCATGCTGAGATGATTGCTTCAAGATGATGAGCTCTAATGCGTTTGTCGAGATTAAAATTTGCTTCAAAACTGAAACCATTTTTCGCCCCGCGTAATTGTTCCTCAATTTACCAAATTATTTCAGGCCTAACCTGTATATTTTTATTTGCATTGTAATCAGTTTGCATTTCGAATTGTTCAATTTCCCAGTTCCGTTCATTTTGTACCTGTATCAGAATAGTCAACATTTCCCGCTCATTATCTTTCGAGTGCAGGTTGGTGTTATCTCTTCTTGTGGCTTGAGCGTATTCTTCTTCGGCTACTCGACTTAGCCTCACGCTAATTTCCGAGAGACACACCTTATGCTTATATAAGCATTTTGTTGCGAGAGCTTAAATTAAATCAGGTATGATGATTTGGGTATTCCCATTTTAGTTGGCGGTTTTTAGCTCTTTTATTACAGTTATTGGTGACCGGCGTTTTGTCCCAATAATTATTTTTCCAGAAAATATTACGCCACAATTTTGCTTTGCTCCTGCGGCGGGCGATTAATGCAAGCCTCTTTCCATGTCCAGAATCTAGCAACTAAATCGATAGCACCACGTGCAGATATCCTGTCGATTTTGGAAAATCCCACGTATGACAACTGACGGCCGGCGCTATCTCCCAAGAGTTTGCTGATTACAGGAGGTTAGTGTGGCGGCTTTAATTTAATTGCGACGCCAGTACATGACGGGTTACGCATTATTAATGTATTCACGATATCTCGATTAACATTAGGGTTTCAATAATTTCTTACTTATAATGACAGAATTTGTAATTTTAACTTTATTATAAAAGGCGCACTCACGTTTTAGGCTATCGGTAACCTAAAATTAATGTTTTTTAACTGACAGCAATGTGCACATCTCTCGATTTAATCGACGAGTTTAATTGATAAAAAACCCACAAAGGGGTTTCTTCGAGTTATGCGTGTGGAAACATTTAGTGAAATTTTGCTACATTATACCTACTGTAATTTAAATTATTTTGCAAACCAGTTGCCTACACAATTTTGGTAATCAACACATTTTTACATTTAATAAACTCTATTTAATTGTTGTTGGGTTATTCTTTTCGGAATCACTTTGATTCCTAGCGCCCATACTTTCGTTTTGAAGCTACTTGCAGGGTGCATAGCTGAGCCAAAATCTACGACCTAAAAAGTGCTGAATAGAGCTAGTTAGGCCCACACGGTAAGTGTGATAGCGCAAAGGATCAGTCAATCTGCGTTCTAGCAGCTACCGATTTACTACCTTAGCAGGTGTGCTCTTTTTTTGTGACACAGCTTCCTTAAAAGCTTGATTAAAAGAAAAACTTAGTTCTGTTTATGATTAAGTACATTGATGTTGCTACGGTTTGATGATATAGCTGAACTGTACTGCTACTAGACGGGTAGCTTCTTCAACTATTATTCTTGTGGTCATGCATTCTCTCTATTTAACTGTTTGACCAACAGTTGATGTCTGCTGAGTTGTTTATCTTCGTTTAACCTACACTGAATGCTCCAATCAGTTGGTTCAGTATATCCATAGTGATACACAAGTTACCATTGTTATAGAAACGATTTTTGTAGATTATACTAAATCAAAATATGGAATGACCTCTTAGTAGAGCCATAACGTTAGAAGTCATACAATTAACTCAGACACAAATAGAGAGGAAAAGAAATTGGAGCTCAGAATATGGAACAGGAGGTTGTCTTTCAATCGGTTCCCTTTTAATAGTACACCCAATCCACTTGACAATCGATCCAATTTAGAGCATGACCATTAAAACGCTCACTATAGAATTAATCGGTTTACAAGCCGACAAAAAAACGGAAAGCCTAAACGCTTTACTTCAGTCCTTGCTGTTGCATTGATCGATTACCCTTAATTCTGATTAGTGTGAAGACAAACTTCAGTTCCTAATTACATTTCCAATCCTGATACGTTTTGAAATACCTCGGTCATATCCTTTGAATACCAAAGTTATGGGCCATAACAGGGCTATGAAGTAAATTATTAATTGATATCCCTTCCGAGGTTTCTCCAACAAATTGCATGACTAAAAGACAAGGCAGAAGTAATTGCACGAAGCTGCGTAATCCGCAGATCAAAGATTAAGCTGAAAGAGGGTTTTGTTCTTGGAAAATGAGGAAAGAAAGACGTCTCGATTGGTACATCCTTGTTAATTGGCCGGTGCAAATGGATGGTATTAATAATAATTTAAACAGCATAGTTGCGGTGCGGAGAAAAATTATAGTGGTCAATTGGGATTGTTGCAATATTTTTAAATTGATGCATACATACATAATCATGTCCTCTTCTACCTTTCGGTGCAGAGGTGCCGACTTTAAATTGATAAATGGTATAATTAAATGTACCATTTTACATCTTAACTAATACAAAAAAATTAGAGCTAGAGGATTATTAAATAATGTTTTGTAGTATTTCGTTATAGAATATTTACAATTTATTTGAATAGGTCACAGTGTGTTGCTAGTCTTTGCTTAAAACGCACTCTATAATTTTTCATAATACTTTTAAAATGGAAGTAACTTTTAATTCTATTAAATGTTTTATTGCCGATTTTACTATCACACCTTCTGGAACGAAAGTTAACAAAATTGTCTTATCATCTTCATAAATATCACATCTACATATTTTGAATTCAGTTTTGGGGTCGTGGTTAAATTATTTTGGCTACGTTGAAATACTTTGTTTGTAAACTAGATGTTACCTATTATAGTTGATGAAACTAACTCAACAAAATTTTGTTTGCAAACAACAAAAGAACTTTTTGAAGATTGCATATTCCAACCTTGATGACCAGACGACAGCTATATGGTGGTAAAATTTTGAGTAGACTTAACTTTGAAACAGAAATCTGGTGCCTTTGCTGGGATTGTTTATTGTCATGTGTATAGTTATAGCTGGTATGTATTTACATGCTTTTTATTGTTAATTAGGTTTAATCGTTGTAATCTAGCATAACAAAAACAGCGTGGTTGATTCTGTGGTTCGTGTATCGATTAATTGGGTTGAGTAGCAATCCACCGAAATCCTACGAGCATCGGGGGGAATTCCAACTTCAGCATTTTTCGCGGGGAACAAAATCAATTGATTGCGGGCGTTGCCCAGAGCCGCCCGTCTTTGAGCGGCTAGCAGTGAATTGTGCTACGGCAAGTTGAAAGGGAGCCGCGAAAGACTTACAGTATTTAAAGTTTTGCTAGGGTAGCAAACCGCGTTTGCGTGTCCAGCAAACTAATTTTCCATCATACACCTGGTGAGTACAAATATTGCGAAACAGTCACGTATATTCGTGGCGCCATTGTGGGTACATGATGTCAGTCGACACTGCGGCACCAGCTAGCAATTAGGGGTTTCCTGCATGGGATATGCAAAGCAAAGCAAAGCAGTTGGCAGGCATCAAGAATTTCCAGGCAACTTTATACCGGAAATGTTTGCAGGCTAAAGCAATAAGTGGTCGCTTTAGCTAGGTGACAATTGCGTGAAATGGATTGTGCGTATGTATGTGAATTATATCGGGTTTCTGTGCATGCATCGCGTATAAACTCGACTTTAGACATGACCAAGTTCAGGCAGTTTACGTTTGCACTTTTAAGAACAACTAGTTAGACGTCATTTTTAAAAGTGTTTTATTTAGGTTTAAATGTAATTCCGAGTATCCCCAACCTATATCAATGGCAATGACATTAAAAAACCTGATTTACAAAATATCCAGCCACATTTACAATACTTAGACTGCCAGTTTACTATAGCCAAGCCTAATCCATAAACATTTGGAATGATTTATATCAAATTTTACAAACCTACAATACCTTAATAACCCCAAACGAACACAAACGCTTGATAAAGATAAACTACATAATTATGGAAGTAATAAGTTCTGCAAGACCGAAGTGCACAGATGCTATAAGTATAAACGAATCTTGGAGCAATACCATTATGTGGGTAAACAAAGTCATAGAATAATGAACCGTTGACAAACTAAGAATGTTTGGGAACACAGTTACAAGCAGTAATAAAGAATGCAAAGTAAATAATAAGAGCGAGACTAATATATGACAATAAACAGAAAAAATTGCAGCCTTCCCATGGCGTGCGAAGCAATTGGTTCCCATGTAGTTCAGAGAAGAAATAAAGCATACACTGGTAATTGCAAGAGTTACAACGGTAAAACTGAACAAAAATCGGAAAGACACAAAAAGCATCAGAGCTAAAACTTCACTAGTGTTTCTAATCGCAACAGAAATATTAGAGACGTGAACTATACAAAACAAAAACTTTCACAAAATAGACGCCTTCTCGACGTGTACAAGTTACTTCGAATAGTCTGGACGCAGCACAGACAAACCATCAATTAAAATGAAAAAGGAGAGCTGCCTGAAGTACTTTGGACACAGAACCGGCCAAATAGTTACGCTGGATAACTTACCGTCAAAGGTAAAGTAAATGGAAAGTGGCTCAGAGGGAAATCGCGCAGAAAGTAGACAGACTTAATAATATCTCTCAAGATTAAGAGAATGATCATATCCAGTATCACACTATAATGTAACCATACCCTGACAGGGTGAAACACTGAGCGGAAAGACAAGCTTATCATTTATTTTGTATTAATTTTAATAGAATCTGAATTGATGACAGGAAGATTACCGTTGTTTTCTATCTCCGTGTAAAGTAGAGGGTCTTTCATTAATAATTGCTAAACGATCGGGAAGCATCAAGCGCTGCATGATGAAACTGCAAATTATACTGAATATTTTGACACCTGAAAATAAAAACAAAATATATCAGGAACCGAGAAATCTCGATTGAAAAGAACTATCACCCCTATTGGAAGACCCTTTATAAAGTTAAATGATAAACGTGATAAACGTATTGTCGACGTATAAGAACCAGACCTTTTCAAATCAGAAGATTCGAGACTTCTCACTATGCTCGGATAGGAACTGCTGCTTTATGACTACAGAATTGGGAATTCGAACCGTAGTCAAAAGGGCAGTGATATCAAAGCTCCCGAGCAAATCATCAGATTCAACACTTCTTATAGTGGATATGAAATGTAATGAATTGCGAACAGGAAGTTATCAGTGAACATCCTGAGGTTATGGTTCGGTATTATCTTGATGAATAAATTGGCGAATTGATGGTACTGAGGAAAAAGTCTTTTTTATTAACTTGGGACCATATAGAGGGCTTTAAAGCGCAACGATCAACCTCCTTTGTATATCAGTATAAAATTTGAAGATTTTATAAGAGAAGTGACTTCCGGTTCAATTTGCAAATTGATTTGCGGAGACAAAGAATCTTGTAGAAAAGACCCGATTCAATCCACAAACTACCGCAGCATTATCTGCGAACAAAATTCAGGTATCGCAATTGGCACTCCTTTTCTCTTTGGTGATGTTACTTTTAGGAACTTTAGATGATCATAGTCACCTGACAGTTTCGAATCAGCAAAGGTTAACTCCTTAGGGAGTGCTTGCACCAAATATTCCACCGAGTTTTATGGTGGCCTGAAAATTTTCGACGCTAGCCGCTGGATTTTACACCTGCTGAGATGTAGTTTCTTGTCCGAGAGGGCCCGTGTCCCTAAAAATCTGATAACAGTTGTGAAGTTGACACGTGCGGCTTTTTGCCTTTTCAGACGTGCGAAGTGCAAGTTGGTGGAAGCGTTCTTTTTCAGCCTTTTTGGGATTCCCGGATCAATACTGCTGTCATCCCGTTCCTTGGTACGAAACTTGGCTAAGCTGGTCAGTAGCTATTAAGAAGTTACCTTCCTGACAGGAATTCTGCTGCTTGCCCTTTCATTTTATTTCGCTAATTGCCACTGTATTGATTGTATGTGTATCATTATATGTTTTTGTATTTATTACCCCGTATGCTTTTGCGCTACATGTATTTGTAGGATTCTACGCGCCGTCCGTTTAACGGGCTTAAATTTTGGACTCAGCTCCAGCTGGATGCGCTAATCGCTATTTGGAACTTTTTCTGACTGCTGTCAGGCTGTCAAAACTTATTTTCTTTAGGATATAAACGGAGTGATGTAACGCGTTCAGGGTGTCTAAGATCAACGATTAACTTGATACGAGTTCATGATGGAAAGAAAACCTAACCCTCTTGCTTGGCGTGTATATTTTCATGGTAAAATTATAACTAGTTTGTGTTTACCTGCTTTTTTATAGTTAACTAGATTCAATAAGACTTTTTTGGCATAACCGAAAGGACAAGTGCGGCCCTGTGCCTGTATCGCCTAATTTTGTGTATTTAGCGGTGTTCGCGGGTTTTTTCATCTTCCAACTTTCGTGGGGAACAGTTTATTAGCCAGCGGGCTTTTCTCCAAGCTAGATGTTCAACCGCTCTCAGTGCAGGTGTCTATGGCGAAGTGAATTTCACCATATGACGAGTTCATTAGAAACAACTGGTAACGCGAGGGCAACGCAGGGCATGCTTGCAGCTGAATGCGATAAGCGGTCGCTATAGCTGTGTTAGAGTCGTAATTAAGATAACACACTTACGTGCCTAAATTGTTCCGGGTTTTCATCTATGTTGTCGCGTTCAGGATCAGCTTTAAACTGTTCCACTTTTGCGCTTTCAACTATTTTGGCTCTATTTTAATATTTTTTTATGTATGTGCAAATACACATGCGAGTAACCTTAAGCTAAGTCGCACATGGGTTGTCTCCATGTGTCCAGTCAATCATTTTAGGTTTTGATCCTTTTTATTTTCTTTAACTTTGTATGTGTGTTAGAGTCAATATATTTGCGTAACTAAATTGACTTTCCTTGTGTGCATTGTTTGAAGTCAGTTTCAGCCCGAGAAAAGTACAGTAGTCTGCAGACTACATTTCTGTTTTTTGCGAACAGTGGCAATTCCCAACCACGATAAAAAATTTGAATTTCATGCATATGGAGCTAGCAGGGTGAACAAACAGGGAAAATAGTTATTAAAATACTAAGGTGTACGAAACGTCTTATGTAAGTTTAACGGAGTGTAACGAACGTATCGTTACAAGGTGAGAATTGGCCTTCGAAAATTTCCTGTAATCTTGTGTACCTATCTTGTATTTCATATAAACGTTTCAGAGATTATGCTCATATAAACGTATTAAATAGCTTCCTCTTTTTTTATTCTGAAGCGAAATTCAGTCTGACTTTTCAGGAACATACGTGAATTCACCCCAAGCACAAAAACATTCGGTGTGCCGAGTACGCTCAGTTACCGAAGCCTTGTGGAGGGATTTTCCTATTCGGAGCTTTTCCACTACATCGCAGGCCAATAAAAATAACACGGTACTAAGTTAACAGGTAGCAAATAAACACCTGCTCTATTAGTTTAAGACCACACCCATCTCATTGAGCCCGCAACCTTGAATTCTGTTGCCCCGATTTTAACAATTTAACGTAATACGTAGACAAAATATAATATAGCATATCGATATTCGATAACCAGCATTTTAATATTTTAAAATAAAGCTCTTACTGCAAAAAAAAAAGTTCAAAGTCTCTATAATAGCTAATATAGTGAAACATTGATGGCAGCAAAACTAATGCATTTCATGTTAGTTTAGAAATTACCGGAAAGTAAATTAACAGGTCTTTGCCATGTCCACGGCACTGTAATTTTAAATTGCAAATAATCTTTTACCACTCAAAACGCTACGCAAACACAGAATATTGAAAATTATCAGCAACTTTGTTATTCCGGCTAAAGTTCACAAACACAAAGTAACTGTTAAATATTCAGATTCGGCGAGTTCACCCGGTCCTGTGAGCCCCGAACAATTAAAAAGCAGAGCAAATAGTAGTATTTTCAGCAGGAAAGTACTGCCGCGTTGTGACATTCACCACAGAGGGTTGCAGTATTTTTCGTTTCTGTTTTCTTAGCTGTTATAACTGATAAGCCATGCGTACACAGCGGTACGCGTACGTGTTCCAAACGCTTTATTGGATTTCCCATAGTTTGCAAGCTATTTTGTGTGTTTTCCGGGAAAATTAACATTTTCGTGTTATTTTGTTCATGGGTATACATCAGCCGCAAACTAAATACATTTACCCACATCCTTCTGACTAGCAGAGTGCGAGGGGTGTTTGAAACACAAATAATTAATACACATTTTTTCGGGTGAACATTTTTAACCTGCCGCTTCATACACGGCTGTTTAATGAATACACATGAAGTTTTCCGAGTCGGCAAAATTAAAGACTTTCGAACTTACGTTTGCCTTCTGCGTAAATATTTACAGGCCTTTAGGTTGCAAGTCGGAAAAAACTTGAATTAGGGAAGTTTTCAAATTAAAACGTTAGCTCAGGTTACCCTTGGAAAATTTGGAGGCGCCCCCGCGAAACTTCTCAGCCAGTGGCGTTGCCAGAGCAAAAGTCCATATAGCCCTAAATTGATCTATATCGGTTATTCGTAGGGGAGCATGAAGCTGCGCTTGCAAAATAGGCAATATCTAATTTAATATTTAGGAAGATAAGAATTATTGATAACCCATACTAAGTCGAGTATCGCAGCATCCTCTGGTAAGTGTAATGGGTTGCCAATTTTCTAGGTGCAGGCTCTCCTGTGAACCACCTTGTAGTCGTAATAAGCAATTCTACTTGTAGTAACTAGTGGTAAAGACTCGAAAGGGATGAAAAAACCATTCTCTGCCTCCAAAAAGTTGCAGGAAATCACGACATCAGTAATATAATGTAAATGATGTGTCTTAAAGCTGTTTTTAACTTCAAAATTGACTCCCTCCATAAATTTGTTCAGTCCTTGAACTCTTTCTTAGCTCATTCCAGTTCCAATCTTGATGATTTGTCTCTTGTAGTACAGTTCGCCTCCGTGTTATTTTAGGATGCCTTTTTTCCGACGTCCCTATGGCTGGGGTGATTTCCTCGCTATATTGTTTTCCCTTCTTTGTGTGAGGTCAGTGCGTTTCTTAATACCTTTGTCAATGGGTTTCTGGTCTGTTCTTTTCCACACTTCGGTGTTCGTTATTACGTCTGGTTATCTGACAAAACATTTCTCAGATATCTGTCAACACATCATTGTAGTTTATGTAGTTTATAGCTTTTGTTACCAGCCATGACTCATTACCATAAATTATACTTGTAGTAGTACCGACTTTTGCCTTTGCTTCTCTATTTATATTATAGTAACAGAAGTTGTCCCACGTTCCATATCTTTCCCATCAAGCATGACGTAACGGAGCAGGATTGGTGATAGAAGTCACTCTTGTCTTACGCCAATGTCTACATTTATTTCGTCTGTTAGTTTCTTCTAGTGTACAACGTTGCATGTGAAATTTCTATAACTTTCTGTAATAAATTCTGCTAATTTCTTGGGGATTCCTGTGATTTATCAGAGGCTTTGTGATGAACTACCTATGTTGTCTATAATTATTTGGATGGCGTTTATGTGGTCTATACCCAACTTGCCGCTACGAAATTCAGCTTATGGCTTTCTTAAATGTGCTTCTACGTGTGCTTTTATACGATCTAGTATTACTCTGTAAAAAATGGTGGCACATACAACACCGTTATTTTCCTTCAATTAATTAAATGCAGTGAATACTATCTCCTCTTTTTCGGTTATTTAATTAGGCATCCTTTCCATTCATCTGATAATTGCTTTGTTTGGCATGTCGTTTCTAAGATTGGTTGTATTGTTGTAGTAGTAACTGTAGTGATCGTATTTAATTCATTGTCTCTAGTTTTCCTCATTTCTGCTTCCCTGACGGTATTTTAAGTGTTCCTGCCACTTTTCTAATTGTTCTTCTTCAGTTAGCAGTAGTGGTTCTACTCTTATACTTCCTTTAGCTTGTCTTCTTAGACATTTGTAGCTTTCTTCTAACTCTTCTTTTATTTCTTGTCTTCTTTCACGTAGTGAACATACTTGCGATCTTTCCTCTCCTGTAGTTTTCCCATGTTACTCCGGATATTTATTGATGGTATGCTTTTGATAGGGGTTACTCAATAAAAGCCGTGGAGCAGCAGAACTAACAACTATTTACTTTCATTGTAGTATTACATTGACATCTTACGATGGGAATGTAAAAATTAACCATTTTTGTCCGTTGACAGCCTATGCAATATGTATCGCAGTTTATATACTTCTACTTTGAATGGTACTCAGCTGGGTTCTCTGCTTCATTTTATACTACGTAAGGCTAGCTAATCAGAAGAAGGAATAGTTTGCCAGCAGATACGCCTAAGGAGCGTGTTTACGTCATTTCTCAAATAGTTATCGTTTAGGTTCGATTACACTCTTTTAAACAGCCAATAGATCGAACAGGCGATCACTATACTAGACCCAAAGCTGGAAATTCCTTGAAATAGTAAAATATGTAACGGATTCTAATGAAAACAATAACCTCAAACATCGTTTTTCCTAGTAGTACTGTATAAAGTGGTTTATTCAACAATTAAGATATACTCTTTCTTTTTCAGCTCGAACCTAATAACACAGGTCTGCGACCAAATTTTTTTCTTTAAAATAATGGGTGATTCTTATGTATTTTGGTGCGCTGAGTTCGGAAATGCCCTCAGCTTTTTCCCAGCACGTAAGCATTTTCCGCAAAATGCATTTTTCTGCGGGATTGCCTACCTTAAGGCGTATATTTATAAATATGCCGAAAAAAGTTGTTTTTCCTAGTCGGCTTCATAGTTTTATATTAGAAACTATGAAATATGATAAAAAGTAGTATATTTAACAGTATTAGTCAGCGTATGAATCATGGAAACCCATTACCTTAATAGTATGCAATTAAGGTTTATCGCTTTTCTTCGGTGTTTTCAGATTCCAATGTTACTGTAATAAATGTTTTTGTTATTAAAAGTACATAAATAAATAGGAGAAACTCTTTCTGGTAATTAGCGTAATTGTGGTGAACATTATTGACAAATGAAACCTGGATTTTCCCATTGCCCTATATATACCCCTCGTTGTCCTTCGATTTGTTCATTTCAATTTAAATATTCTTAAAGTGTCTTTCAAAATGTCTTCAAGAGCTTGTGTTAATAATCCTGATAGTTTCTGTTACATTTGTGGCGAACTTGTATTAAAAAAACAATCTGGAAGTATTACGGAGTTTATTAAAAAAGTGTACTTTGCCTATTTTGGTGTGAAGATCGGAGATCAAGAAAAATCTTGGGCCTCTCATGGAGTGTGTTCAGGCTGTGTTGAAGGACTTCGCATGTGGTCTAAAGGAAAGGTGAAATCTTTTCGTTTTGGGGTGCCTATGATTTGGAGAGAGCCGAGAAACCACGGCGATGACTGCTACTTTTGTTCTTGCAACATACAAGGGTACAATGCCAAAAATAAAAAAGATATATGTTACCCAAACATGCAATCTGCACTTCGGCCTGTGCCTCATGGACCCGGTATTCCAGTACCAGTGCCCCCACACAATTTTGACGATTTGCCAGAGTCATCAGAGAGCGAGTCAGAGCAGTTGGATGATGAGTTTCAAGTCGAAGACTGTGGACCCCAACAGTTTTCACAAGAAGAATTAAACGACCTCGTTCGTGATTTAGGACTTTCTAAAGAGTCTGCTGAATTACTGGGCTCTAGACTTCAAGAAAAGAACTTGTTGAGATCTGGAACTTCATTCTCTTGGTACAGAAGCAGAGAAAAACAATTTGAGTAAAATTTTTCTCAAGATGGCGAACTTGTATATTGTTCTGATGTTCCCAAGTTGATGTCAATGTTTAACATTCAGCATGTGTCAGATGAATGGAGGCTTTTTATTGACTCGTCAAAAAGAAGTTTAAAAGCAGTTTTGCTACAGAACGGCAATAAATACGCTTCTGTACCCGTGGGGCACTCTGTGCATCTAAAAGAAAAGTATGACAACATGGCTTTTATCCTTGATAAATTGAAATATAAGGAGTTTGGATGGCCTATCTGTGGTGATCTCAAAGTCATCTCTATGGTGCTTGGACAACAAGGTGGCTATACGAAATTCCCCTATTTCCTATGTGAGTGGGATAGCCGGGCAAAAGCACAGCACTGGAGCCAAAAAGTGTGGCCAACGAGAACTTTGAAGGTTGGAGAAAAAAATGTTCACTTTGAGTCTTTGGTTGATCCCAAAAAAGTGCTTTTACCCCCACTTCACATCAAGCTTGGACTGATGAAGCAGTTTGTCAAGGCATTGCCAAAAGATGGCGAAACGTTCAAATACCTTGAAAAGAAATTCCCGGGACTGTCTGAGGCAAAGTTAAAGGAGGGTGTTTTTGTTGGCCCGGACATTCGGAAACTAATGAAAGACAATCAGTTTGAAAAGGTGATGAAAAAAGCTGAGAAAGAGGCGTGGATATCATTTAAAGAAGTTGTGACTAAGTTTTTGGGGAACAATAAGGACCCGGATTATGAAGAAATTGTAAATAAAATGTTGAAATGTTTTAAAACCTTGGGGTGCTCCATGAGCTTGAAACTTCACTTTTTGAACTCCCATTTAAGTTATTTCCCAGAAAACCTTGGTGCCGTAAGTGAAGAGCAGGGCGAGAGGTTCCACCAAGACATCAAAGAAATGGAACGGAGGTACCAAGGACGATGGGATGTGAATATGGTGGGAGAATACTGTTGGATGCTTCATAGAGAACTTCCAGACATCCCACACAAACGGAAAAGCTCAAAACGGAGTTTTGGGGGAAAAAGATGTAGATATTATAAAGAATTATAAATCCTTATTGTATATACTACATATTATTTTTATCGAATTGTATTTAAAAATGTAAATAAACCACTAGTAATATATTTTTTTTTATTTCA